>CM033641.1:216597125-216847888 GCA_019512145.1 Engystomops pustulosus | reverse complement strand
GGGGGCTGCTGGCTGTATACTGAGGGGGACGGCTGGCTGTATACTGATGGGGCTTGCTGGCTGTATACTGAGGGGAGCTGGCTGTATACTGAGGGGGGACTGGCTGGCTGTATACCCGGGTGGGGCTGGCTGGCTGTATATTGAAGGGAGGCTGGCTGACTGTATACTGATGAGTGTGTCTGGCTGTATACTGATGGGGGGGCTAGCTGGTTGTATACTGAGAGGGGCTTGTTGGCTGTATACTGAGGGGTGCTGGCTGTTTACTGAGCAAGGGCTGGCTGTATACTAATGGGGGGCTGGCTGGCTGAATACTTAGGGGGAGATGGCTGTATACTGAGGGGGGCCGGCTGTATACTGAGGGGGGGACAGACTGTCTGTATACTGAGGGGGGACTGTCTGGCTGTATACTGAGGAGGGACTGGCTGGCTGTATACTGAGGGGAGGGCTGGCTGTATACTGATGGGGCTGCTGGCTGTATACTGAGGGGAGCTGGCTGTATACTGAGGGGGGACTGGCTGGCTGTATAACAAGGTGGGGCTGGCTGGCTGTATATCGAAGGGAGGCTGGCTGACTGTATATTGATGAGTGGGTCTGGCTGTATACTGATGGGGGGGCTAGCTGGTTGTATACTGAGAGGGGCTTGTTGGCTGTATACTGAGGGGGGCTGGCTGTTTACTGAGCAAGGGCTGGCTGTATACTAATGGGGGGCTGGCTGGCTGAATACTTAGGGGGAGATGGCTGTATACTGAGGGGGGCCGGCTGTATACTGAGGGGGAACTGGCTTTATACTGAGGAGGGGCTGGCTGTATACAGAGGTGGCAGGTGGGCTGTATAGAGAGGGGGCAGGCGGGATGTATACTGGGGGGCAGGAGGGCTGTCTACTGTGCAGGGACTGGTGGGCTGTATACTGTGCGGGGACTGGCAGGCTGTTTACTGTGGGGGGACTGGCAGTCTGTATACTGTGGGGACTGGCTAGCTGTATTCTGGGGGGACTGGCTTGCTCTATACGAGGGGCTAGCTGTATACTGGGGGGGGGCTGCCTGTACACTGGGGGAGGGACTGGCTGGCTGTACACTGGGGGAGACTGGCTGTATATTGGGGGAACTGGCTATATACACGGGGTTAACTGGTGTTGTTATATGGCATAGTAATTATATTCTTGTACATAGGGGGCAGTATTCTAGTAGCTATATTCTTGTACATAGGGGGCAGTATTCTAGTAGTTATTAGCAACAAAAGAAAGGGTTTGGAAAAAAGGTGGGATATCCAGCATGCATACAAGTAGATCCCAATGCAGACAGCTGTTAAATCATCTTTAGAAAAATGAAGATTAAACTTTTGAAGATGTTTTAACAGCTGTCTACATTGGGATCTACTTGTATGGATGCTGGATATCCAACCTTTTTTCCAAACCCTTTCTTTTGTTGCTAATAATGTATACTACTATGGACTTCCGGACCAGCATTTTGGGACATTCCGTGCACCCGGCCAAAATCACCATCAAGAGGATTGCAGTCTATAAGGGGTGAGCCGTTACCAAATTTTTTCTCCCTTTTTGCCTTATTATTATTCTAGTAGTTATATTCTTGTACATAGGGGGCAGTATTCTAGTAGTTATATTCTTGTACATAGGGGGCAGTATTATAGTCGTTTAGTCTTTACACTAGGTGGCAGTATTCGGTATTATATTTTCTGTTCCATAGGGGGAAGTGTTATAGTAGTTATATTCTTGTACATAGGGGCAATATTATAGCAGTTATCTTCTTGTACATAGGGGGCAGTATTGTAGTAGTTATATTCTTGTACATGGAAGGCAGTATTATAGTAGTTATATTCTTGTATATAGGGGCAGTATTATAGTAGTTATATTCTTGTACATAGGGGCAGTATTATAGTAGTTATATTCTTGTACATAGGGGCAGTATTATAGTCGTTATATTCTTGTACATAGGGGCAGTATATATAAGTCAGTATTAAGTTGTGTTCATTATAAAAAGAAGCGTTATTCCTGTATAAGGGAGGCAGTATGCGTCTCTTTCTCTGCGCTGTACATGTTGATTTAGACCATTTATCAACAGTTTGTGTGGAGTTTAATAACTCCACCCACATCACATGGCCACGCTTTCTTGTTTTGATTCCGCCTACCGAATGGGGCCACTTTTTAAGTTTTTTAAGTTTTTCCAGGGACACGTTAAATTTCCAGTCTGCCCCTGGATAGATAGGATAGATAGATATTAGATAGATATGGTGTCATTGGTCAGTAGCAGGCGCATTGTGATGAGGTGACAGGAGTCAGGTACCGCCCCTCGTTCTTGCTGATTGTACATAGTACATTCGAGAGCTGGAAACCGTGGTTGCTATGGGCCAAAAAGGTACTAAATGAGGACTGAGAGGCAAAATACTCTGAGGAATGATTCCCAGGTACACCTGGAGCATAATTATGTAGTTTAGTTTTTTTGCTCAGAATGACGCTTACAGTTTACCGGTAAGTGTTTTACAGGGATTAAAACAATATGGAAGTTTGATTTAGAAACTTTAGAATTTTGGGGGGGGAAATACATTCCTTCTCTTCTGCGCTTTGATGTGCACACATACTACAAGTGATGTCCATATACTCGGGAGAAATTACATAACAAATTTTAAGATGGATTTTTTTTCTTTTTATCTTTTGTGATTGTGTAAGTTTTAGGGCTAAATGAACATGTTACTGACAAAAGCAGACCTTTCTAAATTTCACCTCCATTTTGTTTTAATTACTATGAAGATCTAAAAGGGTTAACAATCTTCCTAAAAGTTTTTCCGGGTTGCAAATATAGGGATTCTAATATTATATATTTCAAATGCAATTAAAAATAACAATGATGCCTGAAAAATTTTACATTTGTAAGTCGCTTGAGATCAAAATAATATATCCAGACATTTTCCCATTAGACGAATCTTATTTTTCATAGTCGGGGAGGCCTTCATGTGTTTTTTTTCACATTGTATGCGGCTTTCATATGTCTTGCACTGAGGAGAGGCTTCTGTCGGCACACTCTGCCATAAAGCCCAGACTAGTGGAGGGCTGCAGTGATAGTGGACTTTGTGGACCTTTCTCCCATCTCCCTTCTGCATCTCTGGAGTCAGCCACAGCGATCTTGAGGTTCTTCTTTATCTTTCCCACTAAGGCTCTTCTCCACGATGCAGTGAAATTGGTGAAAAACGGAGTTAAACGCCGTGAAGGACGTTGATCGGACATTTTGGGATGCAGAGATGTCTAACATGTTTATGATTTTTACTGTTAATTTATATTTATATTAGTTCTAGGGAAGGGGGATAATTTTTTTAAAAATTAACTTTTTTCAGACCCCCTATTTTATGGGTGGTAAAATGGTGAAAATGCAGTGATTTGGACATTTGAACTTTTTTCTGTTACAGCGTTCACTGTATGGAATCATTATTTTTATATTTTGATAGATTTACCATTTGAAAATAAGTGTATTGACCAAATTATTAAAAGCTGATAATAATACTAATAGTATGTCTGTTCCAACAGAGGGGAACAAAGAGATAAGGGAAAGCTCTTGTACACTGTTCCCTTTGCTAGTTGTAAGCACATGCCAGATAAATGGGTTTTTATATCCTGAAGTCTTTATCTTTCTTTTAGGCTTTTCACAAGTCTTCCTGTATATATTTGCTGGATGCTTAATTTGCATTTCAATTGCTGTAATTATAATAGGTGTTGTCCATATTTACATTTCACAAAAAGGTAAGTTGCAAACTTTTGAGACCAATTTTATCTAAAGAATAATCTACGATAAGTATAATAAATATCATAACAACTGGTTGTTTATTCTCTAGGGAAAAGAGAAGACCCAATGGTTGAGCTTTCTGTAAGTTTTATGCAAGAGAGTTGCATTTTAGTTTATTTAACCTATGGGCTCCACTGTGCTTCATTTTTCTTGCCTTATTAGGCTGATTAGGGCCTGAAAATTTATTATTGGTGCACCTTTAACATAGTGGGGGTCATTTACTAAGGGCCCGATTCGCGTTTTCCCGACGTGTTACCCGAATATTTCCGATTTGCGATGATTTCTCCTGAATTGCCCCAGGATTTTGCATTGGCGATCAGATTGTGGCGCATCGGCGCTGGCATGCATGCAAGGGAACTTCAGCGCAGCAGCGCCACCTGGTGGAAGTCGGAGGACTTAATAAATCCTGGCCGGATCCGTATCCAGCGCAGAGAATGCGCAGCTGGATTGCGAATGGACCGGGTAAGCAAATCTGCCCCAATGTGTACAACACAATTCTGTTAGACACTGAATGATAAATGTGTTGCACGGTCTGACTGCACTGGAACATCACTTTCAGCGCAGAAATGTGTTTCTCATCCGGAAGAGTGCAGTCACCGACACTTCTTAAATACATGTGCAAGCAGTTTGCACTGAAAAGAACGTGCAAAGTCAGACAGAAAACTGTTGCAGAGGCTTTAATAAATCTGGGCCATTATGTCGCACTTTTAGATATACTACATTTTTTACCTGTTCCTCTTTAACATTTGAGGTGTTGTAGAAAGCACATGAAATTCTAAAGACCCCACTTTTACAGAAATGTCTGCATTACATCTGCCTTGTGTAAATATACTGACAAATTTATTTAACCCCTTGCTACCGATAGACTTTTATGTTTTTCATTTATATTTTTTCAAAAAAATTTCAAATGAGGTGAAATTGCCCCCCCCAAAAAGCATACAGTATTTGCCAGGTTCTTGTGGGCGCTGTATTTATGGCTTTCACAGTACACTCCAAATGACACCTTCGGTAGGACTGTTTAATCACAAAGATACTAAATTTATATAGGGTTTATAACATTTTACATTATACATACGAAAATATTAAACCATTTGTTCAAAAAAATCTTCATTATGCCATATGCTAACTTGCTACCATTTTGGGGACAACATGATCATTTAAACATTTTTATTAAAATTTTCATGAGGTTCATCCAATTTTACGGAATGAGGGGTGATTTGAAATTTTATTTTATTGTCTTTACTTTTTGTAAAAACCCCCTTTGACCCTAGGATGTCTGATTGCTCATACCATATATTGCAATTCAACTTCCTTGAAGTATATGGTGGATTTTGGGAAGATCTGTACACCGGCACACTGCAACAGATCTTCTGAAATGACAAGCCCTGGAGTCTTGTACAGACTCCAGGCTGTCATGGTAAAGGAACATTGCTCCCCGATGATTTCACAGGGTGAAATGATTTCTGCCAAGGCGATGTTGCCCACGTTCATCTGGATTTATTTGTAGGTGTTTTCTGAAACTTAAAAAATACCTTGGATATTTGAATAGGGCTCAGCCTGTAAACCCTTTTCAAACATCTTCAAATATCCTTAATGGCACTGTAACTTACTAGTATGAGGTGTTAAACTGTTTTTTCACAGTACTATTACAAGTATAACATCTATTCACAGTATAGCTTTAATTTACCAAAGCAGTTAGCACTAATATGCAGTGTAATCTGCAAACAGCAAAAATAAAGGCTGTATTTGTCCAAACTGTCTTGAAGATAAACTCTTCTTGTTGCCAATAGCAACCAATAAGAGCTTAGCTTCCTCTTTGAGCCTCTTACCTACTAACATTGTAATCTAATCTGTGCATAGCATTAACGAGGAAGCACTAAACTGAACAGTACTTATAGATTTTTGGAACTTTTATAGATTTGGAACATTTATTCCATGCACACTATACTATAATAACACTTATAATAACAGATTGCCGGGTGTCTGGATGAGTTTCTTGCTTCTCTTCTTTTATCTTACATACTTGACATGATTACCTGAGGAACAACTAATTTATGGTGCAATGCCAGTGATGGATATGCCTGTCACAGGCCTTCAAGGAATTAAGAAGATTACCAATTTTAATACATATTTTATTGCTTACTCATCAATTTTAGTGTAGTTTATTAGCAGTGGAATAATAATTCTGAACTATTAAACAGTATTTGTTTGTCTTCCCAAAGGTACAGTCAATACACAATCTGGAGAAGGTAGAACAGTCATCTTTGCACATTACTGAATTACAAGAGATGGAAACCCACCATTACTACTCAGAAATTGAATTTCCTGTTGTAAAACCAACTCATCCTAATGCAACTTTCTATTCTAGAGCTAAGGCCATTGATTCTTTGCCTTTTGTGTATCAGACAGACATGTCTACCCATGCAAGTAAATGAAAAAAGCCTTGTACCGTCTTTGTATCCTAGGAAGTGGTAAATCATATTCATTTGGAATTGTTTAGAATACTTTAGAAAGAGTTTTACAGGTTTTCAGCTCAGATCAGTGGTACGGAAAAGTATATAGCAAATACTTAAAGAAAATCCACAATCAAAATCAAGCATGATAACCCACATTAAAAAAAGGCTGCTGGGACTAGGGGAAAATATGTGTATATGGTTTAGCAAATGGCTTAGTGATTGAAGATGTAACTAAGCTCTGTAAAGTAATTACTACAGAGAAGGATAGTATAATGTTACAGAGGGAATTGGGAAAAATGGAGGCCTGCTATGACAAATGGCAAATTAGGCTTAATGTAAATAAATGTCAGGTAATGCACTTGAGTCGAGGAAATGGAAATCATAATTATGAGTGATATTTTTTTTTGGTAAAACTGACAGAGAAAAAGACTATGTACAATTTTGGACACCAAGGTATAAAAGGAAATAGTTAAATTGGAACAAGTACAGTGGAGAGCAACCAAGATTATTAAGAGAGTCGGCGTAGTAGAATACAATGATAGATTACAAAGTTTGGGATTATTCAGTTTAGTAAAAGAGGCAGCTAATAGGAGACCTTATTAAAATGTTCTAATACCAGAACGGGCAGTACAAGGATCTTTGTTAAGATCTTTTTATAGCTAGGACAAGGAGACCTCTTCTACGCCTAGAGGAGAGGTGGTTCTAACATACACAGACATTCTTTACTGTGCAAGCAGTGATACTGTGGAACTCTTTGCCACAAGATGTTCAAGAAGGGCCTGAATGCCTTTCTAGAGAGCAAGGAAATTTTCCTGTCTTTTGGCTAATTAGCATCAGCCTTTCAGGGGTTTTTGCCTTCCTCTGGATTAACATTGTATAATGTAGAATTAATAAGTTGGACTTTATCGACTGATGTCTTTTTCTAACCTTATTTACTATGAAACCAGAGGCACTTACTCAAAGATCCAGGTACTGTCTTCTTATTTGTGTTGTCCATGACCTCCTTCCTTCTAAAATCAACTTTTAAAATTATGCTAATAACCCAGAAGGGTTTCTGGGGATTTAACCAGAGTGCTGTAGTTTCATGGGCTGTTACAATGAGCAGAACATGTCTTACCTAGCCCCCTGCTCTCCCCCTCCTTCCGCTACCTGTGTAGTAAGTAACAATTCTTTCAGGCTCATTACCATAATTATAAAAATTGATTTTAGAAGGGAGGAGGCCATGAATAATAAGAAGATTAGCAGAGTCACTGTGTCACTGTGTCTATGAGTAAGTATCCCTAGTTCATCATGCTTGTTTGTGATGGTAGATTACATACTTAACCCGATACATACTTCAGCATACTACAACAGGCTTGAATTTTCTGGGGTTGTCCTAAATTAAAAAAAAAAACATCCCTGGTTCATTTGGTATATTCAAATAATATTCAATAGACAGTTGTTCTGTGGATGTTTGTCAAATGTAAAATACTTGAAGGATATACAATATACTATTGATTCCCCCTTCAACCCTGGGGCCCCAAAACACTTTTCTAATTATAAAAAAATGTATAAGTCCTTGATCTGCCTTCACGCAGGAAGAAGCTCCATTGTAGCTTCGAAAGAAGCTACAATGATAGTTTGAATTTGCCTTCCTTCTGTCAACTATATTGGTGGCCTCAGGCGGCCGATACAATTGAAAGTTGTGGAAGAACAGGTAGCAGTAAGTTAAATAAGTGGATTTTGGATGTAGTTTGGGCACTCATATCTATTTTATATATATATATATATATATATATATATATATATATATATATATATATATTGTGTGTGTAAATATGCTTTTATATATAATATATGCCAACCAAAAACCAGAGAAAATCCTAATTAAGGGAGGGTGCTAACCCACATGGTTCCAGGTCCGAACCTTTAGTTCCTACATCCACAGAAGATGCAGCACTCCAAAAATAAAGTGTTGAGGTTTATCCCATGGATGAATGCAACATTTTGGTGTTAAACCTTCTTAAAGAATGTATATAAGTAGACATTTGGGGGCTTGGTGTTTTAAAAATAAACAGACTTGGCATATTAGCGTTTCATTGCATTATTTCCATTACTTATGGATCATAGATGCCAAATGGTGTTTATTTAGGTTCTTTAAATAGTGATAAACCAGAACCTTAGTTCCATTTGCAACTGTAATGTTAGCAAATTCAGGGTTACCAAACTCAAGGTTTTTGTGACTTTTGCTGTCGTTTTCAAGTACGCCTTGGTCTGCAACCTGTGCAGTGTGCCTTATGTATCTTTATTTTCCAGATGTTCCGTGCGACCTTTCACTTATGTATCACTTTTTTGTGACTTTTTAGGCACAAATCTGCACCTGGTCCAGGGCAGGTGCAAAGGAAGGATTTTTTTCATGGACCCTGTTTTAACATGTAAATTGGAATTATTTCACATGCTTAGAATTCTGCACATAAACCCGCATTGAAAGTTTGGGCTGTTTTTTTTTTATATTCATACATTTTTGCATTCACATTTTATTGAAATTTATTGGTTACTTCTAAGGATGAGGTCACACGTGTCGTTAACACATGCGTTTTCAAATGCATCACAACATCTGAGAAATGCAGATTTGCCTAATTACATTGCTGTCAAGATGGCGTTTACAAAATGTATGCATTAACCCAATAACCCAACAATATATTAACATTGTATTAACACATGCATGTGTTAACACTATGTTTACTTGAGTGTTAACATCTTGTTAATAAATGCAATTTTTAAACACTATGGGGAAGATTTATCAAGCTGTCTAAAAGTCAGAATATTCTTAGTTGCCCATGGCAACCAATCACAGCTCTCCTTTAAAATATTCATGAGCACTGGTGAAATTAAAGCTTAGCCGTAATTGGTTGCCATGGACAACTAAGATAAATCTGCTTAATAAATCTGCCCCTATATTTTCAGCAATGTAATTAGGCAAATCTCTTCTCAGCTTTTGTGATGCATTTGAAAACGCATGTGTTAACACCAAGTGTGATCGCAGCCTCATATGTCGTCATATCCCTGGTGTGTAACTAGAGTGTTTAAAAACACAGAGCAAATCCCAAATTTACAGTAGTGTGCACTCCTGCATATAACCCCCTCACAAGGCTTGCGTCCATGTGGATTTGAGACATTTGGAACAAAAAGTCTAAAAAAAAAGCCAAATGTGGCACCTGCCAAGATATGAAAAACTAAACGTATCACAAGAAAAAGGACATGATCATACATAAGGTGCAAAAAAGAGCTGCCAAATGTCTCAATTATACACACAAAGAATAAAAAACTAAGATTTGTGTCCCCCAATGAGTCTGGGAAAAAAAAAATCAATCATTATAAAACATCATTCATTCTCTGATATGAAAATATACTCTGACATTACATCTGCCAGATGATTTAACGAAACATTACATGCTGTAATTGTATGTGCAGACTGTTATGACTATCTGTGTATAGAAGCATAATCTCATCTCTGTATGTCATGTGTTGGACCTGTGTGTCCCATGTTCTGTTGGTTTTTCTAACTATAATAAAGAAGGATGATACAAAAAAAAAAAAAAACATCATTCATTCTACTGTCCACTAAGTCTTGCTCAGCAACAAAGAAAATTCCCTAGCCATTCAGGACAAGGTGTAGGGAGCACTTAGAACAAAGTACTGTACTTCAAAAATCCCCAGCACCAAAAACTGCTAATATTGGTGTAGCCTGCCTGAAATGAGTAGGCGAATTGTAGGTTTAAGGATAACCCTTGAAAGACTAAGATTTACAGCATCCCCCAAGAGTAGCCACACATAAACGCACTCAAGATGATCAAGGGAACATGTCTTCAGGATTTCATCATAAATGAATATTTATATATACACTACTACTCAAATATTTGGAGTCACCAAGACAATTTTGCGTTTGCAGCTCCCTTGCAAATTCTAGCAATGCACACCTTTGACTTTCTAGCTGTTAATTTGCTTAGATAATCAGCATGAATTTCACCCCATGCTTCCAGAAGCCCCTCACACACGTTGGTTTGGCTTGATGTTCACTTTTTGAGTACCATACTATTAGCTCCAATCAAGCGCTGTCAACGGGGCATGGCATGGCGTTGCAAAATGGAGTGATAGCCTTTCCTATTCAAAAGCCCCTTGACCTTGTACAAATCTCCTACTTTACACCAGACCATCACATTACCTCCACCATGCTTGACAGGGATCTTTTCAGTTGTTCTATGTCTCACAAATGTTCTTTTGTGTGATCCAAAGACCTCAAACTTAGTCTGTCCATAACACTTTTTTCCAATCTTTCTCTGTCCAATGTCTGTGTGCTTTTGCCCATATTAATCTTATCCTTTTATTAGCCAGTCTCAGATATGACTTTTTCTTTGCCACTCTGCCCTGATAGCTTCCTGGAGTCAACCTCTTCACTGTACAGGTTGACAAAGGCGTTTGGCAGGTACTATTTAATGAAGCTGCCAGTTGAGGACCTGTGAGATGTCGGTTTCTCTTTCTATTCTGGTTAGAGCTTGTTTGTGCTCTCCTCTGAAGGGAGTAGTACACAGCGTTAAAGGAAATCTGCAGTTTCTTGGCAATTTCTTGCCTTTGTTTCTAAGAACAAGAATAGACTGTTGAGTTTGACATGAAAGTCCTTTTTCTGGCCATTGTGAAAGTTTCATAGAACAATCAAATGTGATGCTCTAGATTCTCAACCAGTTTATGGAAGGTCAGTTTCATAGCTTCTCCAATCAGCCTAACTGTTTTCAGCTGTGCTAGCATACTTGAACAAGGGTTTTCTAAACATCCATTAGCCTTCTTAGACAGTTAGCAAACACAATGTACTATTAAACCACTGGAGTGGTGGTTTGTGGAAATGGGCCTTTATACACCTATGTAGATATTGCATTAAAAACCAGATGTGTGCAGCTAGAATAGTCATTTACCACATTAACAATATATAGAGTGTATTTACAATTCATTCAATATTACCATAGCTTCATTGAAATAAAATGTGCTTTTCTTTTAAAATAAGGAAATTTTAAAAACTTTTAAGCTATATATAGGGAAGGAAATAATTATTTGATCCCTGGCTGATTTTTTAAGTTTGTGATCTTATAAACAAGTCTAAAATTTCTACTGGTGGCCTATTCACATCCAACTATTAGAGATTCTCCCAGTCTCTCTCTCACAGCTACATTTCACATGGAAGAATCAGATGCCTGCATGAAAGTTTCTTCAATTGCTTCTATATTGCAACAATGTAATGATAATGTGTACACTTCCGATACAATGTCCTTAAATGTCCATAAGGTTTACACTCCAAAGATATAGAAGCCCACCCAGTGCCCCCACAGTATTCATATAGCAATCATACCTCCCCAGTAGCCGATACAGTAACAGTGCCCCACAGTAGCCAAAATAGTCACACTTCCTAAAGTATCCAATTTAGTAATGTTACGACCACAGTAGCCAATATAATAATGGTCCCTTCAGAGTAGTCAATATTGGCACAGTGCCCCACAAGCCGAGCCTCGCTAACAGCCCCCCAGTCATTCAGTGATTTAATTGTGTGCACAGAGTCACACACATGACAAGTAAAAAGGCCTATTCAGACCTATTGCCTGTGATGTCTGGGAATCTGATATGATTGCACCACCTTCAAAGGCCTCCCAACTCACAGGCTACAGGTGTCCTGTATAACCTTACTATGTAAATAAATGGTCACAGGAGGCTTGCAACAGATCACCTTTTCTAAGTTCTATGATAAGACCCCAAACGGGCAGTGCCAAAAGTGCTGCCCAGGCTACAGTCAAGGTTAGGGTCAGGCACTGATTAGGGGCTGCTCTTGTAAGAGTGAAACAAAGGCCCCTGATCGGAAGAGCGTACGCACCATTTGAATCAATGCATGTTAGATGTTAGTTCCAGCAGAACTTAGCATCAGTATCATAGTATCACTCTGTGATATAAAGATCTGTGTCCCTGTGTGACATCACATGACCATAAACCAGTTTTCATCTTCTGGAAGTAAAGATAGACGTATCCTATAATGACACCAAGCAGAGATCTACAAAACATTGAGGATTTTTTTTACAGAAAGTATATTGCAATATTATATAAATGTCAAATATACAAACAACGTCAATTATTTCCTGAATGTGAACTACTCCTTTAATCAAGACCCTCAATAAACTGTTATTGTGTGTGGGGGAGAAGGTAAATACTCCTTTATAGAACACTGTGAGGGAAAGAACAATGAAAGAGTAAAAAATGTGCATTCAATTGTGTTTATAGCTTTTACTGGCAAAAATCATAAGAGGTTTTGGGAAGATAGATGAGACATACACATAAGGGTAGACTGTACAAGGGCTGTTCAATAAGTACCCGTGTTAGAAATGAAGACACCATTTTTTTTTTATTATTAAATTAGATCATGCTAGCTAAATGGTATTGTTATGCATTGCATAATCACTGGAAGTGCTACAAATGTCAAAGAGATGTACCACATCGCAAGAATAATCACCCATGTGTCATGGGTGCTCTGAATGGAGAGATTATCGCTCATGTGTGTCTCTCTTAATTCAAATGGAAGGGAATATATAGTTGAAGTTACGTGCTTACTTATTTTGGGAACACCTGTAGACATAAATGGAAAGAATCATTCATTCAATCAATATTTTGGGCCATGGGCTGCATTGTCAAACCATTCCTACATTGAGAGTGACCATGATCTAATTAGCCTCAGCTTACTTCCTAAATAGGCATAAAACATTGCCCTATAGTTCCCCTTGTGCTGACAACGAGAGGATAACAAAACTATGGATGAAAAAAACTGAAAAATGTAACTTTTTTACATTAAGATGTAAACTTTAGTACAATAGCAATATTACTTGTCAAAACCAACACTACATTCTCATATTTACTCTATTCTGTAACAAGTAAGGGGTTAATTTCTGTGGTTTTAAAGTTGATGTTGACTACAGCTATTAATATATATACAAATTGGGAAGGTCATAGAATTTGGTTTTATGTTGAGGTCACCATTTCATGAGAAAGGTAAGGAAGTAGAACTAATGGAAACCTAAAAATAGGTCCTTTGGAATTAAGGTATCTATGTATGGTCAGCGACAATACACCATTCCTCAGGTATCTGCTAGAGACTATTACAGACATAGATCTGTTCATCCAGGTAAGTTTGCTACATAGTGATAATATTGTATATACCAGTAGTAAACTAAAAAGAGTGACCTTCTTAATATACAGAGTAGGAATTTGTGGGAATGTTTCCTCCCATTCCTCCCATCCTGCTTGGGGAAGGATTAAAAAGGAGATATTCAACAGAGGGAAGAAAAATGTTTTTGTTACACAACTGCTCCAAATCTATTATAAATTCACTTGCCTTTCTGTCATTTTATTTCTATACTATTTTTTAAATTGATTTATATATATTTTAATATATTTATATGCAGTATCACCATAGGGTCAACATATTTTATATCTACCAGTTACCTATGATGACCATACAAAATTGCTACAGATAAAATATCCATTAATGAAATAAAATAATGGTTCGTGCAGCACTAACATAGCGTAAGAGCTGCTGATTTCACTAACATGTTGAATAATAAGGTCAGTGACTGCTGCATTTGGTTATAGACATTAGCATTCAGTAATTATTTTTTTGTTTACAGTGCATTACAACAATATCCAGGGGTATTCGATATTTTATCCAATGTGTTTGAATAATTGTGATGAAATAACCAAATTTTGCATTTGCTTTAGACCTTTTTCGCCTGAGGTTACATAAAAAAAAAATACATAGTCATAGGTCTTATGGCAGCACAATGCATGGTTGACACCAACTAACGATTATTCAAGGGTTAAACAAATTACTGTTTTCCCACGTTTATTCACGGGTTAAACAAATTACTGTTTTCCCAGACTTTAGGGCATTAGAAAGTTTTAATCAAACAGCGATTTTCCATATAGAATTAAAAAAGAGCACACACATAAATAGTGGTGCTGTGTCATACAGATGCACAACACTAAAGTTTGGCAATACCACTACAATGCACCAACATCAACACATTTGCACACATTGGGGGTCATTTACTAAGGGCCCGAATGTTAAAAATGACTACTATGCCTACTATACATTGCAGTGTAAATTACCAAATATTGCCTCATGTGCGCATGGTGGTCTCTCAACCTTGAACTTTGTTATATTGTATCCTCCGATTTCCTCCCGCACTCCAAAACATACTGGTAGGTTGATTATATTGTGAGCCCCATGGGGACAGGGACCACATTGGCAAGCTCTGTGTGGCACTGCGTACTCTATAGGCAATATATAAATAAAAGAATTATTATTATTATTTCTAAAGCTAACCCACCACACATAGGGTGTTACAAAAATTCACATATCTTTATTATTATTTAGTTATAGAAAATTAATCTAAATAATAAATGGAAAGTTGGCTTCTTATAGTGGCATGGGCTGAGCACAACATAAGGAACAATGAAATTAAGTATTTGTAGAAAAATAACTTTTTCAAAGCAGCTCTGGCATCAAAATTCTCATTATACCATTTATAAATTTATAAAAGGTTGTAATGGGATCAATAGTTGCGCTGGGTTTTTTGTTCAATTTCAGAAACTTTGCTGTTGTAAGCCAATGCTGTGAAAGTATTAGGTCTCAAAATTGCCTAGTGCTCTTACACCCCAAAGCTCTGTCGTATTTCCAGGTTAAAGATGAGAGTCATGTGTAGGGTGTAGCGTACATTATAGCTCGAATTATGACTTTTTACAGATTTACAATCTAAATATGACAATAGATACTAAAACAACATATTGTGATTTCTACATCTTTAAGGTCAAAATGTTTCCTTTACCCCTTGATGAATTCCTGAGCACCGTAATTTCCAAAATTGGCTTATCCTTTAACTTTCCAAGTTAAATGGCAGTGGAAGCCAAAGCAACATTTTTTGGGGAGAAAATGTAGTTTTTCTCTAACATGAGCCATGAGTTAATGCAAAATATACTAGCTGATACATTCTGTGTAGTCATTTGTGTAAGGTTTAACTTTTCAGCTGTCTCAAGGACTTTGTGGATGTGTGAAGAAACCTTGCATACAAGGTTATTAAAGAATGTTTGCACAGTCTACATTAATATATGCATCAGTGATAGACACTAAAGCCCTTGTAGCTGAGAATTTTCTGAGGTTCAGACACTGTTTAAAGTATATACATATAGGGGCACATTTACTTACCCGGCCCATTCGCGATCCAGCGGCGCGTTCTCTGCACAGGATTCGGGTCCGGCTGGGATTTAAGATGGTAGTTCCTCCGCCGTCCACCAGGTGGCGCTGCAGCGCCGAAAATAATCTTAACGCCCCGGAATGCACCATCCCATAGAAGGTGAAGGTGAGCGCTCCCCAAGCGACACATTTTCGGTTTTTAAATGCGGCGGTTTTTCCGAATACGTCGGGTTTTCGTTCGGCCACGCCCCCCGATTTCTGTCGCGCGCATGCCGGCCCCGATGCGCCACAATCCGATCGCGTGCGCCAAAAACCCGGGGCAATTCATGTACAAGCGGCGCAAATCGGAAATATTCGGGTAACACGTCGGGAAAACGCGAATCGGGCCCTTAGTAAATGACCCCCATAGTATACAAACCAATCATCAGCAATACACTACACAATATTGGGAAAATTCCCCTGTTCCACCTAAAACAATTCTGATCTACATTGCTTCATAATACCTCCGAAAGAGTCATGTGATATCTTTAATCAAGACATACAGAACAGACCAAAAGTTTGGACACAACTTCTCATTCAAAGAGTTTTCTGTATTTTCATGACTTTAAAAATTGTAGATTCACACTGAAGGCATCAAAACTATGAATTAAGACATCTGGATTTATATAGTTAACAAAAAAGTGTGAAACAACTGAAAATATGTATTACATTATAAGTTCTTCAAAGTAGCCACCTTTTGCTTTGATTACTGCTTTGCACACTCTTGGCATTCTCTTGATGAGCTTCAAGAGGCAGTCACCTGTCAGGTTTAATAAGTGACCATCAGTTGTGTTGTGCCGCAGTCAGGTGGATACACACACTCTACACGCACTACAAAGAAACTGGCTCACATGAGGACCGCCCCAGGAAAGGAATACCAAGAGTCACTTCTACTGCAGA
Source organism: Engystomops pustulosus (assembly GCA_019512145.1). Classification (NCBI taxonomy): domain Eukaryota; kingdom Metazoa; phylum Chordata; class Amphibia; order Anura; family Leptodactylidae; genus Engystomops; species Engystomops pustulosus. The sequence goes on along the minus strand of CM033641.1, from coordinate 216,831,443 downwards.
GGATAAGTTCATCCGAGTCACCAGCCTCAGAAATCGCAGGGTACAGCATCTCAGTTTAGAGACCAGGTCACTGCCACATAGAGTTCTAGCAGCAGACACATCTCTACAACAACTGTTAAGAGGAGACTGTGTGCATCAGCCTTCGTGGTAAAATAGCTGCTAGGAAACCACTGCTAAGGACAGGCAACAAGCACAAGAGACTTGTTTGGGCTAAAGAACACAAGGAATGGACATTAGACCAATGGAAATCTGTGCTTTGGTCTGATGAGTCCAAATTTGAGATCTTTGGTTCCAACCACCGTGTCTTTGTGCAATGCAGAAAAGGTGAATGAAAGGACTCTACATGCCTAGTTCCAACCGTGAAGCATGGAGGAGGAGGTGTGATGGTATGGAGGTGCTTTGCTGCTGACACTGTTGGGGATTTTTTCAAAATTGAAGGCATACTGAACCAGCAAGGTTACCACAACAACTTGCAGTAGCGTGCTATTCCATCAGGTTCGCATTTAGTTGCCCCCTCATTTATTTTTTCAGGAAAATTACCCCAAACACACAGGCTGTGTAAGGGCTATTTGACCAAGAGGTAGAGTGATGGGATGTCAGATGACCTGGTCTCCACAGTCACCAGACCTGAACCCAGTCGAGATGGTTTGGAGTGAGGTGGACCACAGAGTGAAGGCAAAAGGGTCAACAAGTGCTAAGCATCTCTGGGAAGTCCTTCAAAGCTGTTGGAAGACCATTTCAGGTGACTACCTCTTGAAGCTCATCAAGAGAATGCCAAGAGAGTGCAAAGCAGTAATCAAAGCAAAAGGTGGCTACTTTGAAGAACCTAGAAAATAAGATTTTGAGTTGTTTCACACTTTTTTGTTAAGTATATAATTCCACATGTGTTAATTCATAGTTTTGATGCCTTCAGTTTGAATCTACTATTTTTATAGTCTTGAATTAGAAGGTGTGTCCAAACTTTTGATCTGTACTGTATGTAACATTCATAGAAGATGAATGAATGGCAGCCCACAGCTGGCAGCAAACAACTTGGATGTAAGTAGTCACTGTACTACTCACTGAACTACAATGTTGTCACAGCAGCACTGCACTGGATGGTGGTCTCAGTAACTAGATTTGAAAAAGACACTGGACTATCATTTAGTCAAAGTAGCTAGACAGGTCTATGCCTGATAAAGAGACGTAAATGGTCTTATTTAGCAAATAAAAGGTATCAACAACTGAGAACTCTCAACTTTCATCTCTTTTACCACTGGCTAACATCGTACAGGAATGAAACATTTTTTAGCTTTACTGCTCCTTCTGACATTTAAAGGTTGCGGACCTCATAATGGGAGGGTGGAGCATGTCTGGAAGCTTGTGTCATAAATATTAGAAAACAAAGTAAGATTGAAGGTTACTATCTATTGTTATGTCACTCCCTTGCAGTCATTATACACTCACCGGCCACTTTATTAGGTACACCTGTCCAATTGCTCGTTAACACTTAATTTCTAATCAACCAATCACATGGCGGCAACTCAGTGCATTTAGGCATGTAGACATGGTCAAGACAATCTCCTGCAGTTCAAATCAAGCATCAGTATGGGGAAGAAAGGTGATTTGAGTGCCTTTGAACGTGGCATGGTTGTTGGTGCCAGAAGGGCTGGTCTGAGTATTTCAGAAACTGCTGATCTACTGGGATTTTCACGCACAACCATCTCTAGGGTTTACAGAGAATGGTCCGAAAAAGAAAAAACATCCAGTGAGCGGCAGTTCTGTGGACGGAAATGCCTTGTTGATGCCAGAGGTCAGAGGAGAATGGGCAGACTGGTTTGAGCTGATAGAAAGGCAACAGTGACTTAAATCGCCACCCGTTACAACCAAGGTAGGCAGAAGAGCATCTCTGAATGCACAGTACGTCGAACTTTGAGGCAGATGGGCGCTACAGCAGCAGAGATCACACAGGGTTCCACTCCTTTCAGCTAAGAACAGGAAACTGAGGCTACAATTTGCGCAAGCTCATCGAAATTTGACAGTAGAAGATTGGAAAAACGTTGCCTGGTCTGCTGTGACATTCAGATGGTAGGGTCAGAATTTGGCGTCAACAACATGAAAGCATGGATCCATTCTGCCTTGTATCAACGGTTCAGGCTGGTGATGGTGGTGTCATGGTGTGGGGAATATTTTCTTGGCACTCTTTGGGCCCCTTGGTACCAATTGAGCATCGTTGCAACGCCACAGCCTACCTGATTATTGTTGCTGACCATGTCCATCCCTTTATGACCACAATGTACCCAACATCTGATGGCTACTTTCAGCTGGATAATGTGCCATGTCATAAAGCTGGAATCATCTCAGACTGGTTTCTTGAACATGACCATGAGTTCACTGTACTCAAATGGCCTCCACAGTCACCAGATCTCAATCCAATAGAGCATCTTTATGATGTGGTGGAACGGGAGATTTGCATCATGGATGTGCAGCCGACAAATCTGCAGCAACTGTGTGATGCCATCATGTCAATATGGACCAAAATCTCTGAGGAATGCTTCCAGCACCTTGTTGAATCTATGCCACGAAGAATTGAGGCAGTTCTGAAGGCAAAAGGGGGTCCAACCCGTTACTAGCATGGTGTACCTAATAAAGTGGCCGGTGAGTGTATATAACATTGTTCTTTATTTTAAGAGATCTTAACCTAACCTATTCTGTAATATCACTTTCTTTTTTTAATTTCTCATTGATTATGTACAGTATTTTTATATTTTAGAGCCTATTTGCTTCATTCACATAGAATATCAACTAAAATATGATATTAAGATGGTCAGTCTTGATGGGTAAGTAAACAATCAAGTAAATGTTCCTTGAAATTTAACCCCTTGTGTCACTAAGTTGTGCAAATGTTTGTTGAAAATTAAAAGGGAACTTGTCACCATGTATCTCACCCAGAAACCTGCAACATTACTTTGTAGTTGAGTTTAATGGAGTTTTCATTGCTGCCTTTAGCTCTATTATTGCCATTACTGTAAAAATACTTTCTTCATCCTGTTGCCTGTTGAAGATAAAGGTAAAGAGGCAGGCCTGCGCTGGCATACAGTCGAGCTGGCCCACTTCCCATTGGCTGCTCTCACTCCTAAACCAGCCGTCTATCTCCAATATCATCATCCTCTTCAGACACTTTGTTGTGATGCAAACAGTTTATTTGTTGTTTTTGTAGGCAACCATTTGACTTTTCTGCATTTTTATTTTCACTTTTACAGTGCCGTAAGATGGGTCAATATAAATAAGGATTGATTGTTACATTTTCTACTTTTGTTATACATTACACAATGTTGATATCAATTCATACATACAACAATATATTTTTGAATTTCCTAATTAATATAGCAATCAAAGGATTTGGTACTTTAATATAGCAATCAAAGGATTTTGTGCCACACCGCCCCCCTTTTTTTTCAGCAGCAAGTCAGCGGCAGGTCAGCGGCACAGTGCTGACATCAAACGCAGCCGCTGACATCACAGTGTGTGCTGGCTGCACACAATACAGTACTATTGCAACGGCTGATGTCAGTGCCTGTGACATTGCACGGACCTGCCGCTGACCGACGGATTACAAAGAAGACCCGAAGGGGGCCGCCGAAAAGGTCAGTTTTTATTTTTTTTTATTTTTTTTGTGTCGATTTTTGTTTGACTCGAGTATAAGCCGAGTTTGTGTTTTTCAGCACATTTTTTGTGCTGAAAAACTCAGCTTATACTCGAGTAAATACGGTACATCTATTAAAAGTTCTGCTCTGATTTCCTGATATGTGATTTAAAGCCTCCTACCTTTTACCTCATTAACCAGATATTCATGTCCACAAAATGGCTGCATATGGAGGGTTATGTGATGTCTAATGTGGGATTGTTCATAGACAAATTTATACAATTTGAAAAGATAAATGTCATTTGCAACATTTAGCACATCTGGAATAGAAGATAAATGCATGTTATTGATGATAAACTAATGCCCAATGGACTTCATTGCATATTTCAAAAAGTCACAAAAATTGTAATTTTCCAAAAAGTGCACAAAAAGAAAGAAAAAGAAGGAAGAAAGTTACATAGCAATTATATGCAAATTCTCAAATACACAGGGTCGTAACTAGGAGAGAAAATTGGCTTAGAAACAGTGATAAATCTCCCCCATACAGTGTATATACACACACATACAGCATATACACTGCATACATAGACATACACACCATAAATACACATGCAGCATATACACACAGACATGCAGTATTCAGACATCATACACATATATACACACAGTGTATACACCATATACACTAACACAGCACATACACACACCATAAACACACACACACAGTATACACAAATATACATATAATATACATATAAAGATACATGTAAATATACGTAAGCACATATATTATTTTACTTACCCCCTGTACCTCATAACATCATAGCCGCATAGGGATCTGTCATGTGATCTCAGACAACATCTCATGACTTCAGATGTGGACAACCGTGATCAGCCAGGCCAGGCAGCAGCAGCCGAGTCAGGGACATAGAGGGATGGCACATCCGATTCATAATGTATTCATTTGTTGCCTCCGGGCCCGTCCCTCCATAGAGGACAAAGAAGGACGGGCCCGGGGGCATGGCCTGAATACATTATGACCCAGTAGTGCCCCAAGGCCCCAGTATAGAGCCAGCCCCCTGACCCCCAGTATATAGCCCACCAGACCATGGCCCCTAGTATATAGCCAGCCCATACCCCTAGTATATAGCCAGTGTATACTCGAGTATATACAGTACTTTTTCATGCCATTTTGCCTGTTTCCACTGAACATGTATTTTTGAGAACACCACATCTCTAAGAGACTAACTTCTATTACAATAATAGGTGGTCCTCTTCAAGAGTTTTCACTGTATAGGGAGAACATGGATAGCCATCAATTCATTGTTCACCAAAATCACTCCCTCAATATGCAGGGATAGACTTGCAGCCACATCGTCCTAGAATACAGCTTATCAAGTACTGCCATGTATATTAGGGACAGAATGTATACCCTATATTACAAAAGTACTGTAGTTACTGAACATACTGTATATATTGGATGGCAAGTCAAATTTTATTATATAAAAAACACCCATTCCGAAATGTCTATATTCAATTATCTATGGGCACATTACAGGATACCAAAGAACTGGACTAAATCATCTAAAGTTACACTCTAAGCACAGCCAAACTGTAATTATGAGATTTACTTTCCAAAGAAATCAATCAAAAATAGCAACCATCAAAAGTTATAATTCACTAACATGACATATATCACAAGATAATTTCAACGGTTATGCAGTATTTTCTATTATTTTATAATGAGCCTCATTCAATATCCTAAACAATGTGTAAATAGATTAATTCAAAAAATATATTCAAAGTATACATTTATCAATGTTGTCTTTCAGATTCTAAAACACCTGCAAAACTTGTAGCATACCCTGACTACCATGGGTATGTAACTGGCGAGGCGGTTTTGCTGATATGCTGGGCCCCTAGCAGCGAAAGGAGAAATGAATCAATTACATTTTATAAAGACTCCACTATCATCTCACAAGACAATTTATCATTTAACATGTCAAGATTAGATCGTTCACATGTGGGAATTTACATGTGTGTAATCGGGGATAGTAGAAGCAATGAGAAAGCTATTCATGTGTATGGTAATGTACTCAATTTGTAATTTACTAAAAATGCTTTTTCCACTACAAGTATTGAAACATGATTTTTGTCCCATTGATATATTTTATTTTTATGATTAAGTGCTAAGTAACATCATAGTCTAGTGGAGTAATACGTGCAAATACACCAAAAATTGTCCCTTAAAACTGCAGTAAAATGTATTATAAATTTCACCAATTGGGTTAGAGCTCACAATGTTTTGGAAGCCCAAAAGCTGATTTTGACAATACATTTGCCACATTTGCTACATTATGATAATTTATTATTCTTTCCAAAATGTAAACTTACATTTTTGTTATAGACCAATTACCCCCACCTGAGATTTCATCACAGCAGCCAAATACGGGCTTCTCACTGTGAAATGTTCAACTTCTAAATGGAAGGAAATGAGATTGTATTTGTATTTGGAAATCTTTATCGCAAGATGTCTATCAAAAATAGCAATCAAAGAGATAAGTTTCTCTATCCAAAGGGTTGCTGGAGAATATTCATGTAATTATCAAGTGGAAATGTTCAGAAGGATGATAAATTCACAACCAAGTAAAACTGTGCATATAAGGAATGTAGGTAGGTTTCTAAAATATTATAGTTTATTATGTCTCATAAGGATCAACAAATGTATGTATAAATACTGAAAACACTGCTGTCATTTTTGGGTCTCTACTCCTAATCAACAGCACATGAACAAGAAAATCAATGTACAGCTGCCTTGTAGCTTAGGAGTGAGTTCGGTTACTTTGTAGCTGAAAAGTGTCATATCTGAACACCGAAAGAGACTCATGGGGAAGTGAAGTATCATTGAAGTAACGTCAGTATTCTGTCTTCAAAATGTCCAAAAATGTCTGCAAACTTGCAGCAAATTTGAAACTTTTTTTGCCAAACCACTTCAGACAACTTCTATTCGATTTATCAAGTGAATCCAGATGTGAGAGATAGATTGATGAAGTGCAACTTTTCAAAAGTTTCCTAATTTAGGTTCAAATCCACCCCAATACTCCAGTGGCTCAAGAAAATCATATGAACTAGTTTCAACTTTTCAAAAAGTTTCAAATACACTGCAAATCTCAAGCTGCTAAACTTGCAAAGTACAGAAAAAGAGCTCCAAACCAGAGTATGATTCCTGTTTAATGTTAAATCTGCCCTATGGACCTTTTAAAAGTGAGTTCCAGTTTAAAAAAAAAAACAAAAAAAAACATTAAGCTACTTAGCTGATAAAATTGTCCCTAGTAATAGGTGTAGCATCCACAGCCAGCGGGAGGAAGGGGGTTGGTTTGTGAGCCTGATCTGTATGGTGGAAGAAGCTGTAGCCCACCTGAGAAAACCTGACTGGAGAACTACCAATATTAGCCCTATCACACAACCTTTGACCTTGTACTTTGACCTTTGATCTCTGTACTGCCCATTTTGATATTTGTACGTTATAAATTAAAGGGAACCTGTAGCCAGGAACTGACCCTTTAATCCACTACCATTATAATGTGACATAGAATTACACCTACATGTTTCTTTTATGACCCAGTGTCTTGGCATCATCCAGAAAATCGACTTTGAAGTGTGATGTTGGTTGTATAGAGTCATGGAGCTGGAGAGCTCTCCCCGACTGCGAATGCCAAATCTATGGTCATTGACAACATCCACCAGTCTTCAGGAGAGCCAGTAACTGACTGATGCCACCACACTGGGCCATGAAAGAAACATAATCAGGAATGTATAAACCATTTGACAACATACTGATAATGGTTTGACAAGCTTCAAATAATGATTTTTTTCATTACAAACAATGGTGCATATAATAATAATAAACACTGTTTTAAATTTATAATTTAAAAAATAGCTTATTTGCCCCCTACTATTTCAGATAAAAATCTGTACAATGAATTCTGCTCAATTGTAAAATATTTTTTAGTTCATATGGAGCAGTCTTTATTATTTAATAAGGTTTTTCACAAATATTGTTACCTTTTCTTCCAATTTGAATTTATGATCTAAGAAAAGATTTGAAAGTTAAGGTATTCCAAAAAAAATCTTTTTATGTATCATAGGTGTCCACCGACTGGTTGTTTTGTGAATTACAAGGGTTTGGTTAGCATATTGCAATAGTGGATGTTTAGAATGGACACCTCTGCACTTGTAGCTTGGTATTATTTTATTTTACATGTGTAATGTTACTCTATATTTTACATATTGTCTCTTCTTTCAAAAGCAGACCTTACAGTGAAAACTCTTCCTACAGTATCAACAATCTCACCTTCACATCATAGAGACTTGATAACAAAGATACCAACAACTTATACTTCGGCAGGTAAAAGCATGAAAGCTATTAACTTCTAACAACACCATACTGAGTGTGACATGTAACTATGAATAAAGATTTCTATACATGTGCTGGATTTAGTAACATTGCCACTGATTTGTGGCACATCTTTGTCCAAGTTTCAGTCTGACTTTAGGCACCAGTACAATAAGCAATTTATCATTGCCTTTATTTTTCTTTGCAGCTTTTTCGCTCAGTTTAGATTGATTCTTGACTTTGTGGCTGTTACACGGAAACAATGCTATCCCTGCATCTGAATGGGCGTCCTGAGGCTGTAGTTACACATATTGGCCCAGATTTACTAAAGCCCCTGCGCCAGTATGACTGATAAGAAGTGCAAACTACTCCCGGCTGCATTGCCCATAGATCTATATAGAACTAGTAAAAAATAATAGCTAAACCTTTGCAGCAATTTTTTATTGCAGAAATGATATGAGCCGATGATAATAGTAAACTTTGTAAAAAAAAAAATCTTTAAAGTAAACAGCTTCTCAGTGTCTTTTTTCTGCTCTTCTTTCTCCTGCAGTGAATAAGGGGTGATTTATAATAAGTGATCAAAAAGGCATACATACTTCCAAATAGTACTAATGGAAATTACAGTTCATCATGGAAAAATATCAACTACCTCTATCAGTGTAAAAATTAAAATGTTACCTCTAAACCCAATATTAACACACTGCGTACACACATTGTAAATAACATACTGTAAACGGAATTGAACGTAACGTGTGAATGCAATCTTTAAGCTAGAGATAAAGAAGCCTGGTCATTTTGGTAATCTTATTACTAAATGGAAATCTACCACCAAAATCAAACATGATAAACCAGGGGCACTTATTCAGAGATCCAAGGGGAAATTATTCAGAGATCCATGCATTTGGTAATCTTCTTATATCTGTTAAACATTACCTCCTTCCTTATAAAATCAACCTTTAAAATTATGCTAATGAGTCTGAAGGTCTCTGGGGGAGCTAATCGACCATTGTGTGAGATTACAGCAGACAGAGAGAGTGAAGTGCTGATGGAGCAGATGGGGGGGGGGTGCTCCTGCACAGTGTAAGAGCCAGAGAAGATGCAGCACGGAGGAGCTCTAGTAACTACCCCTGGAGCCATACAGGCTAATTAGCATCATTTTAAAAGATGATTTTTGAAGTCAGGAGGCCATGCATAACAAATATAAGAAAACTGCAGTAACAATGCCTGAATGTATGTGTAAATGTCACTGATTTATCATGTTTGGTATGTAGAAGCTCTGAATGTTTTCAGATATACTGCTAACTTCAGAAAGAAAAGGCACATAGAAGCTGTTTTATTTAATTCACCTTGATTCAAAGATTTTGTTAGGCTTCAAGTCTTTAGTCAAGACAAGAACAGGATAGAAAACTGATATACACATACTACTTAAATAAGAAAGAGAGGCAGGGGAAAAAGAAGGAAACAGGAGCATATTTCTTAAAGTATATTACAAGTTTATGATTTATCATCTGCATTTTCATTTATAACATTTTGTTAAAAGTTAAGTGACACTTTATTACTTTTCTGACTGGGGGAAAGGATATATAGCAACTTGTATACCATAAATCACTGTGCAGAGAGCTGGTGTAAATTGTTTTAGGAAAAAAAGTTATTCCACTGACTATACAGTAAGTAAACGCTATTCCCCGGGATTCTTAACAATTGCTGTCATCTTATATTTATTTATTGCAGAAACTTCAAAACCATCTTCTCTCTCACAAATGACGACAGATGTTGAGCCAATAATTAAGGGTAGGGTTTTTTTCTATAATGTTAGTGTAAATGTTCTAGAATGACAATTTTATTTGTCAAATGGAGAATATTTTTGAATGTTTTCTGTATAGGATATCTTGTTAGACTTCTATTTTTGGAAGGAAAGCATCTATACCCTACATCTAAGCAGTACATGCATACCATTCAAGTGCCTCTGCTTTTGGTCTTCCAGAATAGAAGAAAAACTATTCTATGAAGATAAGAATTGACTGACTTTCACACTGAATGAGGAAGATTTATCCAGGCTTGTAGAGAAGTTTTCTGACATACAAACTTTGAAATAATTGTAAAACCCTTGCACCACATTCAGGCCAAGTGGGCCAAGTTAGAATGGGCCAACCCCAGTTGCAGTGAGCTGGCACTCAGGGTGTTCAGGAGCAGGTTGATATATCAGCAGGCCAGAGCCACCATTCGATGGGAAGGATGGGGGAAGATATTAGTGTGCCATGTGCTAGTGTATGATAAATCACCCCCATCACTTAATTGAAAAAAAATTCACGTCTTTAATTTTTTTTCAAATATACTGACAATTTATGACATTTGAATTCACTGAAGTTGGTGTGTTATATTTTATTCATCTATTATTAGAAACCTCAACCTTTCACAGTTATACGTTATCACAGTGGATACACAAGACCGCCAGGATCAATATCTCCTCTAATAGCAAAGGTAAATGTGTCTTTTTTTAAATATACATATATACATTCAGCTCCTGCACCTCAGCCTCCTCCCCCCCAGTCTGCCCCCTCCCAGCAAAATTTGCCATTTGAACCGGCATACTCTGAGGAACTGTTTTCTGGACCCTTCCCACACTCACAAACCACTTGTCCGGTTGCTGCTGAGCCCATATCCCAAACTTATAAGAACGCTACTACACTTAACTTGGTGCAGGCTGGGACCGAGTCTGACCCTTGGGCTGGTCATATACTGCCGACGCAGAGGATTGCGGGGCCTACCTCGGTCCAGGTCTCAAAGGCCTACTATACCTCCAAATCCTCCCACCCCTCCTCCACCTCCTCCTCCTCCGAATTACCATCCGTGGGCCTGGCGCCATCAGTCGGTAGCTCTAGGCACAGCAGCAGCCGGGATTCTTAACAATGTCATCTTATATTTATCTATTGCAGAAACTTCAAAAACCATCTTCTCTCTCACAAATGACGACAGATGTTGAGCCAATAATTAAGGGTAGTTTTTTTTTCTGTAATGTTAGTGTAAATGTAAATAGATGTTCTAGAATGACAATTTTATTTGACAAATGGAGAATATTTTGTTTTCTGTATAGGATATCTTGTTAGACTTGTTAGACTTTTATTTTGGAAGGAAAGCATCTATACCCTACATATATACAGTGCATGCATACCATTCAAGTGCCTCTGCTTTAGGTCTTCCAGAATAGAAGAAAAACTCTTCTATGAAGATAAGAATTGACTGACTTGCACACTGAATGGGGGAGATTTATCCAGGATTGTAGAGAAGTTTTCTGACATACAAACTTTGAAATAATTGTAATTCCCTTGCACCACATTCAGGCCGAGGGGGCCAAGTTGGAATGGGCCAACCTCAGTTGCAGTGAGCTGGCACTCGGTGTGTTCAGGAGCAGGTTGAAATATCAGCAGGCCAGAGCCACCATTCGATGGGAAGGGTGGGGGAAGATATTGGTGTGCCACGTGCTAGTGTATGATAAATCACCCCATCACTTAATTGAAAAAAAATTCACTTCTTTAATTTTTTTTCAAATTACTGACAATTTATGACATTGAATTCACTGAAGTTGGTGTGTTATATTTTATTATTATTATTAGAAACCTCAACCTTTCAAAGTTATACGTTATCACAGTGAAACACAAGACCACCAGGATCAATATCTCCTCCAATAGCAAAGGTAAATGTGTCTTTTTTTAAATATACATATATACATTTATATATGTATATATATATATATATATATATATATATATATATATATATATATGCCTCAAAAAAGTAAACATACCATATACAGTACCTAACTCTCGATGCAAATGCACCCTCTTCTTCCCCCTTCAGTCACGTCCTTACTCATCGCGGGGCTTTAAGGTAGTGCCACATTTGGAAACATAAGCAAGATTTCAACTGAAATACTCTGTTTCAGATCTGTACCATGTTTTTTTCATTCTATGTAATATGATCTTGTGTTTTAATACCAAAAAAGCCCGTATTTTACAGACAGAGCCTAATAAATGATATCATATGTTTTCACTTTTATCTCGATGCATATAGGGGCAGAAGTAGTCATAATTTGTATAAATAAAACTTGCCCTACCAAGATTAAGACAAATGGACCTTAAGTCCAACCTTATTGTGCCCAATTAAAAACACAACCATAAAGTGATTATTAAGTGACTGTAACATGCAGTCCAGATATCATTTGTGATAGGAAAATACAGCTAAGCGAACACAGCTAAATACAACTCTGCATATGTGAACTGTGTCATAATAAAACAGTGTACAGTATTTGCTCACGAAACCAGTGAAATGCAGAAAGCCCACTCCTTTGCACTGAGAACACAATTTATCAACACTGTCCTTTTTGTTGACTGGAATTCTTGGATGAATGATCTTAAACATCCTACAGATCCTGCCACAGGGGACACACACCAGCATGTAAGTGTGCTTGGTTTACAACCCTTCATCCTGGTGGTAGATGTTCTTTAAGAGTAAAGTTGACATTAGTCAATGCTCCAGACCTTGCTGTGACGCTGAACCCTGTACTTGAGGGTGAACAGGATAGTCACCAGTCTGGAGTCTTAACTGTTAAAATGATGGTGCTAAAGTTTGGCCATAAGATGGGAATTCCCTGCATCATATTTTGGTAAAGACTCCCCTTCTGTACAAAGTTTGCAGTTTGCAGCTAGAAGAAATCTAGAAAATATGGTAATTATACAGTAAGTTTCAAAACACATGGGTGAAATTTATGTGGCAATTTTTATCTTAAATGTGTTGAAGTGAGATTTTTCCAAAATTGGTTAAAACAGGTTTACACAAAAAATGTGCAACTTTGTAAAATATATGTGTTGTTGTTATGTGTAATTCCCTCCTTTTCCACTAACAAGGATTATTATATGAAACATGTATGGGGTGGGCTATGACCTGCACAAGGTCCAGGTGCCCACCTTGCCGGATATATCAAGAGGTCAGAGACTCTTGATATATCTGATGTGGCCCGAGGGGACCCCTTGACAAATTTCCCCCCACGGAATATAACTTTAGTTGTATTTCATTTTCTCTTTACCTAACACTTTATTTTGATTATTTTTTAGATGACCCACAAATAAGGGTGTATTATTCCGTTTGCAGCCTGCTCTGTGCAGTAGTGATGGTTCTGTTGATCCTCTTCTTATGCAGATATTATGTACCCTTTAATCGTGAGTACTAGTAGAGTATCCTAAGTAGTTTAAAAAAGAAGTATGGCTTACATTCGTAGTTTTGAAGTTTTCTAAACTATAAATATCTGTATGGATTTACTTATGTTTCACAGATACAATTGTGATTTAACTGAATATAGAGGAATTCAAGCCAAATTGTGACAAAAGTGAAAAATTTCTATGATTTAGAAAGTGACATGTGTATAAAAGCACATATATAGCATGGCACATATATAGCATTACCCTTCTTTTAAATGTACAATGTTTCCTGTACTGGTTACAGTACTGACAAGTGCAGAAAATAGCTTGTGACCAGGAGCGGAAAGTACACAAACCAGAGCAATTTTGTCGGAATAGTGCGGCACTTAAAGAGGGTCTTTTATCAAATCCACCAACTTCAACTCTTTGAATCCTTCAATAAGCTAGCTTATCCAATTCCAGTACAGTTCTAGTAGTGGCATCCTTTAAAATGTTATGAGGTGACTGATTACTTATTTTCAATGTTATTTAGGTTTGTAATCCTTGATTAGCATTGCAAATGTTTGACAGAAGCCACACCATGCTCACTGGCGTCATCAGTAAAGTATGATATGTGTCAGTTGACCATTGAGGATAACCACAGGTCTCAGTTCAAATAGCACATCACAACTTAGACCTGTTAGTTTGCAGTATCTGAACCTTTGGGGGCCCTTCAAATGTCATAAAATTGTACTTGAGTACATGTGTATTGTGAGCAGGAAGTTTGTAGGACCCAAGGCTAGAAGGCTTGGGCCCTGGGCTACTGCCCAAACCGCCTATATTATAATCCACTATATTTTAAATTTTTATTTTATTACATTATTCTTTTTTATATATTCACATATATGTTTTAATAATAGGAGAGAAGAACAATTCTGTGAAAGCATCATTAGTAAGTGACAGCTTGGTTTGTCTTTTTTTTTTTACAATGATATTGGATTAAAACTGTACACTACGGACAATATTTTATAACTCCCGTCATATAAGCAGAAAGCTTTTTTTTTTAATTAAAAGAACTTAATTAATCTTTAGCACGTGACCATAGACAATCACTTTCTACCTACCCTCCCTATTCTGCCCTTCAGCACCCCCACCCACTTCTCTCCTCTCAGCAGAGAACTTCACACTTTAAAGACAAAATGACAATTTTAGTGAGAGCATCAATCCCCTCAACCCACTACCAACTGCCTGACCTGTATAAGCAATTTCACTACCCTTACGGATAAAAATGTTTTATCTATTGTGTCATGCTCACACTTAACTTAATACAATTACCTTACACCTTATCCGCAACCATATCAGTCTACTGAACCGACCCAACTCTTCAACCTTTCACTTAGAACTGGCACTATTACCTCTGTGTTTAAACATATAACTATCATACCCATCTTAAGAAGCCATGTCTCAACCTGTCTTTCCTTCTGAACTATTGTCTTCTACTTCCAATTGCTTCAAAACTCCTTGAGCGATATGTCCACTTGGAACTGCCTGACTAAAATTCCACCAACTCCGTTTTCCTACAATCTGATTTCCAGCCGTGTCTGCTCTCACCAAGGTCAACGCATCCCTTAGTATCACTTACCTGGCACTTTCCCGGATCTCCCCATACCTCTCCAAATCACACATTTTAACACTTAACCTCTTCCTTGAGCACTAATTCTTTTTTTTTTTGTCTTTTAGTGGATGACTTATAGCACCCATAGGAAATCTAGGAAGGCATCTCCATCATTTCAGTTACCAATGATTGTGCATAACAAAGAAGAGCAAAACCTAGATCAACAACATGATCCATGTACAACCTTCAAGAATCCACCATATTCACTGAAGCCTTCAAAAAAACAGGAATTTTTCGCTCAGTCCATAGATCAACATATCTATGACAATGTACAGAAAATACCTATCAATTCATTATATGTTACATTAGAACCACCAAAATGCTTATAGTGCTTCTCTGTCTGAATGTATTACTCATAGGTAGTCTGGGAGGTTATGTTTCTCTATCAATTGTTTACAGTTTTCTAGATCTCTGCTTGCTGTAATTCTATAGAAAGCTTCTATTTTATTTCTAGTGGACAGAAATCTGACCATGGTCACACAAGTGCACGGCTCGTTAAAACACACAGCTCTGATTACTGACTACTGTCTATAAAATAACGACGGGTGCACCTCTGTGACCATGGTCAGATGTCTGTACACTGGAAGTAACCATACAAACTATCTATAAAATGAAAGCAAGAAATCACAGCTCCCCTTTAAAATATTCATGAACACTGGTAAAATGAAAGCTGAGCTGTGATTGGTTGCCATGGACAACTAGAAATATTCTGACTTTCAGATAGCTTGATAAATCTGCCCCATTGTATCCTAACAAAATATGTGGAGACTTATTCCTACTACAGTGAATCCAATAGCCAGATACCCTGATACATTTTTCGTGTAGAACGCTTTGTCAAGGGTATTTTGTAAAGGTTTGTACTTAAGTTGAATTTGTAGATAAGTTGGAACAAGCATATTTTATATTTGTAACTCCACAAAATATGTTTTTTTCCCAGTAACAGTTGGATTTTCAAAACTTGTGCTGTCATGGGAACAAGGAATATTAAAAGCGCTTCATGACAGATTCCTTACAGCTCATCATTGGAGCCTGGGACTAAAGTAAAGCATCCTAAGAGCTTCACCAGAGGTCACAGTGGGCAATGAGGTCTGTCTGTAACTAGGGGTCTGTAAGTCGGGTGTCCTTAAGTCTGGAACTGTCTGTATAATATGGTGGAATTTACAATAAATTTAACTAGTATAATTTTTCTACATCATTGATAGAACGATCCAAATGACACTCTTTTGATTTTGACCCAGTATGATCATAGAAATACCGGATGTACATACTTTTGTTATGTCTTAATACTGTTAAGAAATGGAAAAACAAAAATACATTTCACTGTTTTTCCAAGTTCCGTCTCCCATACATTTTTTATACCTTGGTTTGTCTTTGCATGAGAGGCTTTTGTTTTTAATAAGAAGAAATGGGCTTTTGTTCATTGGATAAGACTACATGCACTATTAATGAATAAAAATAACAGATTCAAATGGCATCAACTGGCATCAAGTGGGCGCAATTATACACTGGTGCAGGAGTGTCTGATAAATCTTCCTTCATGTGTTGAACAAAAAATGTTCCTGTGTGAAGTTAATTTACCATAAAAGTGACTATTTGCGGAAGATAGCTGTCCTTGGATGCGACCACCACTGCTGAATAGAGGTAGTCGGGCGCCTAAATAGCACATGTGTGCTTTACTGGATCAGTTTAACATGTTGATCACTGATCAGATATTGATGATCTGATCCTAGGGAAAGGTCATAATGTCAATAGCCTGAAAGAACCAATTTATTTAAGGCCATAAGGATTTGGTTATTGCAAGAAATTTTGTATGTGTGTTTTTGAAGATAACTATGATCTAGGAAATATGTTTTTTATTATTCATTACATAGTTTTTTACTTAGTTCACTTTAAAGTTACCACAAACCACATGTATGTTAATTGCCATCACATGAAATTTATTGTATAAAATTGATTTTAAAATAAATAAGTGTTTGTTGTATTTATATTTTTCTCACAACTTTGTTATATCAACATGAGCTGTTCTTATTGTTACATTTCTGTGAAAATACTGTAAAACAATATACAGGCAGTCCCCGGGTTACATACTGGAGGTAAGATATGATCTGGAGGCTTGCTCTTAAGTTGAATTTGTATGTAAGTTGGAACTGTGAAATGTTTTTTGGTCTCTGTGACAATTGGATTTTAAAAATGTTGGATTGTCATAAGAAACAGGATTAACAATAAAGCTTCATTGCAGACACCTTTAATAACTCTTATAGTGGTTTCTAAGGCAAAAATACAGTAAGTTACAAATGTTCAGAGGTCTGTTTGTAACTAGCGGTCGTCTGTAAGTCGGGTGTTCTAACGTAGGGGACCACCTGCACTATATTTATACATATACAAGATATGGTGTCAACTAAATAAGCCTGTATATAACAGATGTCATTTCTCAACAGAGTAGAAAGTGGGAGATGGAGTAAGCAATCTAGGAGTACCGTATTTTTAGGACAATAAGGCGCACCGGATTATAAGGCACACCATCAATAAATGTCTTCTAAAACGTCTAGGTTCATATATAATTTTTAAATCACAAGAGAGAGCCCTTTTAGGACTGCCAAGGCAAAATGTTAATCTATTTACAGAACTGTCCTAAGACAGGATAGAGCCTTATCGGTCAGGCCTAAAACATAACTTTTATTGTATCCATAAAAAATTGTAGTAAATTATTTATCACACCTATTGTTTTAAAATCTGCAGGTATGAGGCTGCTAGCTATCCTAGTTTCATTGTAATACTGAGTATTCACTCGGCCTGTAAGTACATAAGCGGATCTCTGCAGTGACCCGTTAATGAAACAGGCGAGTCAAATTAAAAGCCAAACAATAGCCCCCCCCCCCCCCCCCCCCCCACCCCCCCCCCTCGGGGGGGCGGGGCTAGTGAGTTGTGGGAGGAGCTAGGGTAGGTATATATAACTTTAAGGCGGTTCTTATTGTTATGAGCACCAATGCCATCAACTTGTTATTGGGGTTACCTAGCAAAGTGGTATTGACCACCATGCTGACCAATAGGCGATTCTAAACATGCAGGAAGTGACTGGGGAAAACTACACAGCAATTCAGACGTCGGATATCACAACATCTTAGTTCCGTACGGACTAACGCAGAGGTTACTAATGGATACAATAAAAGTTATGTTTTAGGCCTGACCGATAAGGCTCTATCCTGTCTTAGGACAGTTCTGTAAATAGATTAGGTTCATATATAAGGCGCACTGGAGTATAAGGCGCACCTGATTATAAGGATGAATGACCAGCAGGTTGCAGACCTGTGCACAGTTCAAGGCAATTGATGTCTTTAAGTACGGTTCATATATAAGGCGCACTGGACTATAAGGCACACCTTTGATTTCTGAGAAAATCAAAGAATTTTTTGTGCGCCTTATAGTCCTAAAAATACGGTACTCTGCATTTATACATATTCACCGTCTTATTCTTTATACAAGGTAGCCAATGTTAAACCGAACTTGGCCTATACTCACAACACTGTAGATCACAACTTATACCAGTTATTGGCTAAACAGCCTTTCTTAGTGATTCTCCTGGAAGATGAGTGGGATGAAGACTGAAATCATCAGTGATGCACTGTTGCTGGAATTATGAGTGGTACGTGGGCTTCATGGATAATTCTCACAACTTCTTTGAAGTCTAGAGTTATAGGTATTATAAATCATTAAGCTATGATGCTACTCCATTCCCACCACAGATATCCCCAGACTGCCCTGTACTCGCTTGTCACTTACAATAGCTGGCTACAAATTATGTCTCCAATATAATTGAGGAGAATTGATACAGGAGATATATTTCTTGTGAATAAATGGAAAAATCCGCCACTTCACTATACGACAATCTTTATTAAAGACGTATCTTACATCATCGAATAAAAAAACAAAAACAATCAACGTGTTTCGGAATAAGCTTTATTATTTCTTGTGCCCCAAATTTACATAGTGCAAATCCCCCATTGTGTTTCATTCCTTCTAATGGAGCTTCTCAATGCTTTGGACCAGTCTCTCTGTCGATCTTTGTTAAAAAGTCTTTAATATTTGTGGATCGAGGCTCTTTAGGGGATAGCAAACACTCATAGCATAGCTTGTACTGTATAGTTTTAAAATATACATTTAAATCTATTCACATAGAAAGGCATAAAGACATCATAAAGATGCATGCAATATGCAATTATACAATTCCCCCTAATCCAAGATTTCACTTTTTGCAACTTCTTCCAGGGCATGGCTAGCATTCTTATCACAAAACAATTTACGGTATATCAAAGTACAATAAGTAAAAAATAAAACATGTTAAAAATCCAGGATTTCCTATGCAACATTACATATTCACTTAATTCTCATAATTTAACATCACATTCCATCATGATAAAGCAGGGGCACTTACTCATAGACCCAGGTACATTGAGTGTTAATGTTCTTATATTTGTTATCCATGGCCTACTATCTTCTAATATCAATGTTTAAAATTATACTAATGAGCCAGAAGGGCCAGAGCATAGAGGGGTAATGCTGCCAAGAGCCTGGCTCTGGCTCATTAGCATAATTATACAAGTTGATTTAAAAGGAAGGATGTTGTGCATACCGAATATAAGAAAATAACCTTGGTTAAATTTCCTGGATCTATAAGTAGAGTAAGTGTACGTATTTCTGCTGGCCTGTAAATATCAGAAAACTTGCTGACCAAAAATAGGGAAGATCTTTTTCCGTATACTGCTGCTAAAAGCTAGAACAGAGGGAATTCCTTAAGGTATAACCCTGATCTACCATTATTATGATTCCTATGGCTGCTACAGTAGTAGTTATCGAGAAAATCAGAAAACAAACCAAGGGCCACAGGAAGACATAAAGAAAATCACATCAATAGCTAATTTATAAAAAAAAAGTATGTGCACATCCAAACTTGTTCCCTCTTATGGTAGAGCAATATCCCACGTGCAACGCTTAGCGGAGGAGTCAGTATGGTAGCCTATTTTCTGGAGCTCAAATCTTGATGTCAGGAACTTGGATCTGAATCCTTTACATGATTATGGATATTTTTATGAATAACTTTTGAGTGTAGAGCCACGGTGTGTGAGGTTTAAATCTTTATTTGATGAATCTTTACATCTAAGAACCTTTTTGCTCACACGTTGCATGAGATTGGCAGAAAGCAGACTTCAAGGTTTGGGAATTTCTTAAAGAACCAGTGCAACCAAATAGTGCTACAAGTTGCATGCAGATTATCTAACCCCTAGATGTATAACTTTACATTTATAGACACTGAACCTTATTAACCAAGTGGATGACCAAACAGTCATTGGGGCTCATTTACTAAGGGTCACGCTGCTTACTTTCGGTGGACTGTGCGCCTTTTTCAGAGATTGCACAGCTTGCACCGGTACTTAACAACTGTATGCGCTGGGATTTTGGCACAATCAATTTTTGGTGCTGCGCTGGCTTCCATGCAACACAATTTAGGGAACGTGCCGTCAGATGATCTGACTTATTCAGACTGAACGCAGGATGTAACTTTCAAATTGTGTCACAAGCTAGTGCACTTACATGCACCAAGAAAAAAAATGTGAACTCCATCAGACCTGAGCTGGGAAGCGACACATTCAGGATATCGGGCGCACGTTCTTAGTGAATCGTGGCACAGTGCATTATCGTCGGACAATGCACTTTCAGTGAACCCCAGTGGTCGGATAAATAAATGTGCCCCATTATTTTTAAGTGAATCTGTCAGGCAAATTAACCCCTAAAACAAAAATTAAATAAACTGCCATAAGATAGCATTGCCCCCATCCATGCATTGTCCCTCCATGCATTGTCCCTCCATCCATGCATTGCCTGGAAACCTAAAAAAATCAGGTTCTAAACCTGTATGCAAATGACCTGAGATGAGTAATTATCATATTCAACTGTCCAGCTTATTCATGAATGTCAGGCACAGCCACACCCCCCAGTGTTTGACTGCTTATTTAATGATGTGATACTCCTGGTGCTGCCTCTCTGTACTTTCTGGTTCTGGTTGCCATGCCCTTGCAGCCTGTGTGTGTATGAGATAATCTTATACACATGACTGACAGCCTGTATAATGATGTGACACTCCTGGTGCTGTCTGTGTGTGTTTCCTGATCCCGGAGGCCACTCCCCCTGCAGCCTGTGTGTGTATGAGATACTCCTATACACATGACTGACAGTATGTATAATGCTGTGACACTCCTGGTGCTGGCTCCTCTATGTGCTTCCTGGTTCTGGTGACCATGCCTCCTGCACCTTGTGTGTGTATGAGATACTCCTATACACATGGCTACAGCCTGTATAATGATGTGTGGTATAATGGTGTAATGGCTGTTCCATGTGCTTCCTGATGCTGGAGGCCGTGCCCCCTGCAGCTTCTGTGTGTATGAGATACTCCTATACACATGGCTACATTCTGTAGCAGTTGTGACGGCCTTACATGCTGTTACTCTACTTGTGTAGCTGATGCTGGTGTCTCACATGTGTACAGCAGAACACAGCATGTCAGCAGATAAATCACGGACATTAGCATTGAATCCTTGTGAGCTGCTCTAACAGGTAGTGGTGACAGAAATACAGATGTCAGATGACAGATGTCCTGTAAAGTTGTCTTGTAATTTACAAATATCTCATATGTTTGCAAGTTTTCCATTGTAATAGGTAACCCGCAGAATGAAATTATAATGTGTTATGGTAGAAGGTTTGTCACAGTGTGTCAGTAATGTGTGTGCATTTCCTACGTGCATACTTTATACTGCCATGTTCTTTACTACTTTGCTGACACTTATGGGTAACTTGATGTAGGTGCATGTCAATGTAGGATGTGGTTCTCTATGCACACAGCAATTACAAAAAAGCTTTTAGGAAGCTGTAGATGTAGACTTTAGCCCTGCAGTAACCCAGTTTGCCAAGTTCAGCAGTACAGTGTCTACACACAAAGTAGGATTTTTATCTTTGTGCCTGCCAAGCCTAGGAGTTTCATGGTAAATCTCATGGTCCCCGGTAAATTACAGATATTCCAAAGATCCTTCTCAAGTCCATACACAGTGGATATCATCTACCGTATATTTCTATAAACTGCAAGAAGGACATAATCTGCAGAAAAGAAACAGCTATATTATTGTAACCTTTCTGTAATCATGAAACTTATAGGTGCAACATCCCCCAACATGGCCCGATCTTTTTTTAATGTGCCTGAGAGGACTCAGGACTGAGCTGCATCTTTTCTATGGCAATTGATGCGTGAAAAACGCATTGCACTTGCATTGGACTTGCAAGTGTCTCAGAGTGCAATGCGTTTTTGATGCATCTCCATAGACTTGTATGGTGCGTTTTTCATGCGCGTTAAAAAAAACGCACGTGTTTTGAAAAAGCCCATGCGCAGAACACGCACGTGAAAAACGCAAGTGTGGAAGGGAACTTAAATAATGTCCCCATAAATCATGAAGTGTATGGTGGACGTATATACGCCATATATATATATATCAGCCGTATATACGTCCCCCATACATTTGTGTGAATGTAGCCTTATGCTGATTATTTCTAGCCCTTTTTTTAATCCTATCCAGTCTCGTCCTCCAGTTTTGGAAAGATTTCAAGAACTCAATCAAGCGAGCAAACCAAGCTCCAATTACTACAAGTGCATTGCTAACCTATCCAAGATAGAACAATGCACTGTCCCATTATTGAAAAATAATAAAGATTTAATTATACGTAAAGCAGATAATGAGGAAGCGGTTTCCTTTTGAACTAAGGTCTATAATATATGACAAAGTGACTAAATAGTTGTTGAATGATGTTACTAATAATGTACCTTTGTCTTCAATCCTCTTGTCAATCCTACAGATCATTGTAAAAGAATTATGATAATGTCAACAAAGGTTTTTTCTCTAGGTATTTTAACACAAAAAGAGATAGATTATATGTTATATCCTAGGCGATAATCCAGTTACTCCAATCTTTCATACAGTTCCAAAATTGCACAAAAATGGTTTTCTTCTCCATTGCGCCCCATAGTGGCTGGCATCGGTTCTCAGAATGGAAACTTTGCTTGGGTCGATTCTCTCCTTCCGCCATTAGTAGCCAGATGTCATGTCATCTCAAAAATAGCAAATATATTTTATCCAATTTACAAAATGTCACCTGGCAGACAGAGCTTTCATGGTGACATAGAAGCTTTATATACTTGCATACATTAGCTTCTATTGCCATATCTTACAACATGGACATATGTCACCTTTTCAGAATATCTAAAAATGTGTATTTTGCAGGTGGTGAACTAATGACACTACACAAACTTTTTACAATGTAATTATGTCCATTATTTACAAAGGTATGGCACAACCATGGGGAATAAATTTTCTCCATTACTGCCAACCTTTATTTAGCATGGTGGGACAAGATTTTCACTTCTTATGATTCAAACCCTTTTAATGGACAGGTGGCCCGACAGCCACTACATTCATGATAGCCATTGTGAATTCTGATAAAGTGAGCTCATCAGAGTTCATACTTAAAGGGGAATTCCAGGAATAAGCATAATTTATATACAAATGGGTACTCAAAATATAAACTAATGTGTAATTAGCAGAAAATGCTGGTGACATACACTGTGATGGAGAATTGGAGAATTAAAATGCTACTGGCCCTTTAATCAGTCCGTTAATTTCCTCCGTGCAGTTTGTTGCTGAACAGACACAGGACAGAAGATGGCCACTGGTCACATGTCCACATCACATGTCCTGCACCTTCCTGGGCAGGTCATGTGATCACCACTATGCTTGGCTGTAATTGGTTGGTGGCAGTGAATCCAGTATGGCCAATGTTGTAGTGGGGCCCATCTTGTGCAGTGATGATTAATACTATGGTAACAGAGCAAGAAAGTCTGTTATATCATCACTGGGAGCAGAGCATAAGAGGCTCTAAGAACTAAAGGATTATGGAAATTGCAGTTTCCAGTGGCGGCCATCTTAGTGATAACTCCACCTACTTTAGAGAGGCGATAAATTTTGTAAATCATAAAATCAAACTACTTAAGCTCTGTTTTGCGACTAATGACATTGAGTATTGTTGTATTCATTTATTTATATTATCATGGGTTTTTGTGTCAGTCTTTCATATTCCCGAAATACCCCTTTAACCTTTAACAGTAATCCCTTTAACTTGCTGTTACTGGGATAATGAGTTGCTAGTCAGGGAAATATTCACACACCTATAGAGTATAGAAAAGAAACAGCAGTTAATAAGATTTTGCATGGAAATTCATGCCATCCCAAAGATACATTGAAGGGTATACCTGTTGGAGAAATGTTAAAGGGAAACTGTCATCAGGAGCCCTTTTTCTGTCCCCATAGAGAATAGTGTGCACATTGCCAAACAGTTTTTATAGTAAAACTGTATTTTTCTGAAGAAAAGATAAGTTAGATAAAAGTTTACCTTTCTGTATGCAGAGCTGTGACTCTTGTCCCATGGGAGTGGCCAGTGAGGAGTGGTCCCCCCCCATCCCACCCTTGGGAAACCACTTTGCCATGCATCGATTTCAAATGAAAAAACTTCCCATGTCCTCCATATCTCCTCCCCCTTCAGGACGTCATACATGCCTCCCCCAGTCCTCACTAGCCACTCCCATGGGACTAAGGACAAAACTCTGCATACAGAAAGGTAAACTTTCATCTAACACATCTTTTTTTTTAAAAGAAAAGACAGTTTTATTATAAAAACTCTTTTGCAATGTGTACACTATTCTCTATGGGGACATAGGGGAGCCAGTAAAAGGTCACCTGATGACAGGTGACCTTTAAGAGCTTGACAAAACTCCTGAATGGAGTCTGAAATTGATCATGAAAACAACCTTTGAATATACACAGACAAAAAAAATATTTTTCTAATAAACTTACTTTTGTTACCACCACCTACAGTCAGGAGGTACACAGACTGCAAACTATAGTTAAAAATGTCTCCTTATACTGTAACAAGACAAAGGCTTGCATTCAATCTTAAAAGAAAAATGCAGTGTTTTCTACTAAAAGGGCTCCTACACTGGGTAGTTTTTTTGTCTCCCAGTCAGGTTTCTATTCAGACTGGAAACTCAATGAAATGTGGCTTCACATTAGAGGTTTCTTTAAATGCAATGCTAACATATGTAAATGCTGTGCTTTTGCATATCAAACTAAACGTGTCTAAAACAATAGATGGCACAACATATACCAATCAATCGCAACACACAAAATGTAATTTGTTGCATGTAATGCACAGTATCTAACTCTAGGTATATTGGCTGTGTGCTAGTTGTATGTTAAAGGAGAGGATCGGAGAACACTTAAATGGTGCAGTGAATTCAGATGTGAAAAACCTTTCTGATGTGTCCAAATATTTTTTTCATGAGCACCAAGAAGGTCTGTCTGGTTTTTCGCTTTGTAGGTTTAGAAAGAGTGAAAAAACCTAGCAGAGGTGGATATCAAAGGAGGAGGTTATTGGATAGAGAGGGTTTGGGATCTTTATGATGGATTCAATTACCCCAAAACATCTTAATGTAAAAATTATCTTATTTTGCACTACTATAAAATATATTCCTAGAGTGCTGTAATACACTGTAATTTTTCTGTTTATTTTAGTGTTTGGATTTTATTGCATTTATGTTGCATCGTATGTTGGACAAGATAAATCATATTTTTGGCAGGTTTTTAAAAAAAATGTTTTACACGGTTCATCGTGTGGGTTCAATGAGGATTTAGTTTAATTGTACGGGTCATTATGGATGCAGTGATACCATATATGGGGTATTATGTTGATTTAGACTTTTTTATCTTACATGTCACTTTTATATGTATAGGGACTTTGGATGCAGTTTTATTAATCTATTATTTATTTGTCTAATCATGGGACATGAAGAGGCAATCATTTGATTGCTTGTTTATTATAATACCTGATGCATTGCAGGGTATTATCACTGTCAGACTATAGAATCACATAGGCTCATACAGTGCCTGTACGGTCTTTTCTAAGCTCCTTGGACAGTTCCTTAGACCTCATGATTCTAATGTGCTCTGATGTGCACTGTGAGCTGTGAGGTCTTATATAGACAGGTGTGTGCCTTTCCTAATCAAGTCCAATCAGTTCAATTAAACACAGCTGGACTCCGATGAAGGAGTAGAACCATCTCAAGGAGAATCAGAAGGAAATAGACAGCATGTGAGTTAAATATGAGTGTCACAGCAAAAGGTCTGAATACTTATGACCATGTGATATTTCAGTTTCTCTTATTTAATAATAGCAAAAATATCTACATTCATGTTTTTTTCTGCCAAGATTGGGTGTAGAGTGTATATTAATGAGTGAATAAAAACTTTTTTTGGTCTTACTAATTGGCTGCTATGAAACAAATAGTAAAAAAATCAAGAGATCTGAATTCCTTCTGTACCCACTGTACATGCCACACTGCAAAGGTGTGATCCTGCTTCAATGTCTGCTTCTTATTTAGTAATGTCTGGTGACACTTCTGAAATGCTAGAGTATGAGAAACCATGAAGTTAAGAAATGCAATGCCTAAAATACATCAGGAAGTAACTACTGAGAGATTACTATTTTTGTACTTTTCTCTATAGCATAGATATTTACCCTAGTAGCAGTACAGCACTGAGGACATCAATATCGCTAAGAGGTGAGAGAAGAAAAGGAACATGATAAATTATATTATTGTGCATAACTGTTTTGTTTTATTTTATTTTTCTCAATTTTAATTTAATTAAAAACAATTGTACATACTTTGTATCATTTTTGCGAGTTATCTGGACACCAGCTAACTGATTAGTAATAAGAGTGAGGGGAATTAGAATTTCTATATATTTACTATATATATATAAATTTTGCACCTGATCTCATGTAATATATTTTGCTTATACATGGCACTTTTTTGTGAATACTTTTGAAGCTTTTTTTTTTTTTTTGGTTTTAAAATGTTTTATTGAGAAAATTTAACATAACATATCCACAAAAAAAAGGGGGGTAGGATGAGGGATACTCGCAGGAATCCCTTCCTGTCCCGACAGTGTGTCAATAACAATATTTCTACATAAAATTATCTGTTAACAGCATATTTCGAATTAACTAGTTTAATGCACAATTAAGGTGGGGGGGGATTTGGGGGAGGGAGGGGGGAGAGGAGGGGGGGGAGAGATACAGATGTTAGGTCTATAGTAGCGCAACTTATTCGTCTTGAGCTAAGAATAACAGTTATAGTTAGTCCACAATGAAATCTAATGTCTGATGATTTTAGTTACACTTAGGTTACAAGGGTTATGCTACAAGCAATGAAACTGTCATAATAGAGATCTATTAAGTTAAAGTGCCCACATCATGAAAAAGTGTTCAAAAATACAAGGAATATCATGATAGTTTGTAAGGTGGATACCATTAAATCTTTATCTTTATGCTCGTTTCCTAAAAGCATGCCATGGGGCCCATAATTTTATGAATGTGTCGTGTTTCCTGTCTGACCAGCTCGTTAATTCTTCTAATCTGCACATCTGATCTACTTTGTTTAGCCATTCTGGGATCGTAGGGGGGGATTTACTAAGCCAATGAAGAGGAATAAGCAATTTGGCTGTTTGGACTAGAATTGTGGCTAAATTATGCTTGCCTGGGGTCCAAGTTTTATTAGGTACCCATAGTAGTACACTACTCGGGGTGAGGTGTAAAGCTTGCGAGCAAATTTGATTAGTGATTTTGGAAACGTCACTCCAAAATTTCTGTATACCTTGACAGTACCAAAAGATGTGGGCGTGCGAGCCATTATTATGTCCGCATCTCCAGCAATCCTCAGAAGGGGCAAGGCCCATTTGCTTAAGAGTCTTCGGGGTTCTGTACCACCTTGTCATTAGCTTATATGAGTTCTCCTGAACTCTAACACATTTGGAGAATCCATGTGAGTTTTTATGTATTTTAGAAATCTCAGCGTCGCTAAATGTGACTTTTAAGTCTTTTTCCCAATTGGCAATATAGTCAGGTTTTACATCACCCAAAGACTCTTCTAGTAATTTGTTATAGATGAAGGAGATTAGACCCTTAGGTTTAATTGGCTTACTCATTGTCTCCTCGATCCATGTTAAGCTATTGAGATTGAATGATTTGGCTGATATTTGTCTCACAAAATTATTTATTTCTAGCTTGTGTAAGAAGTGCAGATCAGGTAATAGGTTATCTAGGTAAGTCATTAGTTCTTCTTGTTTCCCTATTCTTTACTTTTGAAGCTTTTTGAGCAAAATTTAGAATCAAATACCAATTCAATACCAATAGCATATAATTCCGAGTTATTTCTATTTTATATAATGTGTGCCTTTTTCATTTCTTTTTTTACCAAGTTAACCAAAGGCTAAAAACTATAATGAATTATGCTAAGAAATTCATGTTTTTTGTTAAATCATTGGAAAAATTGGAAATGGTATGTTGCACTTTATGTTGTGCTTTAGTCACATTCTATGCCATTTTACAGAACAGCTCTATGCCCTTTCAGCTATGTAACTGCAACCAGGTCATACATTGGGCCAGATCTATTATTTTTGATTCAACAGTTTTCTGTCGTACCTTGCACATAAAAGAATGTCATTTTCGTTTCTGCATGTATTTAAGTAGTGTCTTCGTCTAAAGGGCAGTGTAACTGCAGAGTCAGACCGCGTGTCATATTTATTACAGCGACTCAAAAGAAATATGGAGACCGTGCACTAGTATTCAATAATCTGATGCACTCTGCACATTAGTGATACCAACTGTAGTGCAGTTTGCTCACCATTGCTAAACAGCATCTGGTCAGTGGCGTAACTACAGCGGTAGCAGCCATAGCAGTCGCTAAGGGGCCCACGGTGTCAGGGGGCCCCGTCATCTGACCTGACACTAAAGAATGAAGAATGTGCACCATTATATACATATTATGCTGCATATTGTGGTATATATATATTGTTTATGTGTGTGTATCTGTGATGTGTATATGCTGTATGTGTATATGGTGTATGGTGTGTATAAATACAGTACGTTATGTGTGTATGTAAGCTGTATTTCTGTATATGGCACTGTATGTGTTTATATGTGATGTGTATATGCTCTATGTGTGTAACGGTGTATAAATGTGTATGTATGAGTGATTAACTGTATGTTTATGTATATAGGAATGTAATATATGTACATTTTTAAGCCGTCAGGGGGCCCCCTTCAGAAGTCTGCTATGGGGCCCTGCCTCTCCTAGTTACGCCACTGCATCTGGTGTTGCATCAGATTTAACTATAGATACAATAGTTCATACTGATGTACCAACTTACAGGCAACTCACTGTGTCCTCTGCTGAAGCTGTAGGGATGCTGGTAATTTACTGAACTTTATCACTAAGCTGCAATAATCAACTGTGAGAGTTCACTGCTATGAAGCTTTATTGTTAATTCCTCTACCCATTAAAACCCAAAAGTTTGAAAATCCAACAAAAAATGTTGTCTTGAGTTAAACTTACATATTATACCCGTTCTGATTCGCATACAAATTTAACTTAAAGCATAACCGGCATTTGAAATGATTTTTTATATTGTGTATGGGAGGATGTAGTGAACATTTTTCTAATACAATTTATTAACAATTTTTGCTTTGTTTGTAAAAAAAATCATAGAGATGCATATTCCAGTCTATGCATTGGGTGGCTATAGAGGCTGTATGAGCTCACATCTAATCTTTCTGTCTTTGGTTAAACAACTCTGGGAGTGAGGATTAACCCCTTTCACTTTCAGCTTGATGTTTAACCTCTTAAGGACGCAGGGTATTTTCGCTCATTTCTCGCTTTCTATCTTCAAAAATCCACAACTTTTTCATTTTTCCGTGTACAGAGCTGTGTGAGGGCTTATTTTGTGCGTAACAAATTTTACTTTCCCGTGATGTTATTTATTATTCCATGCCATGTAGTGGGAAGCAGGAATTCCAAATGTGGAAAAATTGAAAAAAAACACGTTTGTGTCACGTTCTTGTGGGCTCAGTTTTTACTTTCACTCTGCGCTCCAAATAACACCTCTACTTTATTCTTTGTTTCGGTACGATTGCGGTGATACCAAATTTATACAGGTTTTATTGCGTTTTAATACATTTTCAAAAATTAAATGAAGGTGTTCAAAAAAGGAAAAAAAAATTTTCCATCTTCTGATGCTAATAACTTTTTCATACTTTGGTGTACGGAGCTGTGGGAAATGTCATTTTTTGGGAAATGAGCCGACGTTTTCATTGCTATCATTTTGAGGACTGTGCGACATTTTGATAAATTTTTATTACATTTTTTAAGTCATGTAAAAAGGTGTAACAGTCGTGTTTCGGACATTTGGGCGCCATTTGCCGCTCCGGAGGTCACCGCCGTCAATAACCATTTTTTATATTTTGATTATATTTTTTATATTTCTGCATAGTATACATGACAATGAGCCACAGGCAGAAGCCATGTAGCCTCGGGTCAAACGAAGACCAGAGGCTACCATGGCAACTGATCGCCAGTGCGACTTTGCCGGCACCAAAGAAAAGGTTAACACTAGCGATCGGTGCAAGCACCGGCCGCGGGTGTTAGCGATGGGTCTTTGCTGCGATATGCAGCAAAGTACATCTCTGTATGAAGAGGACTCAGCCCGTGAGCTCTCTTCATACACCCTTCACAGCTCCTTGGCGGATATATCCGCCACGAAGCGTGGAGGGATTAAAAATGATGCTCAAAGCATACTGCAGCCAGGAAGAGAGCACAAAGGGTTAACACTTACAGCTGGGTAGAAAACAGGAAAGAAGAGAGAGATCTGTCTTCAATATTGAACACAGATTTGCCCTAGCAATGTAGAAGTAACATTGTAATGGGAATGCAAATAAATTAATAAATGTAATAAGTGTACATGAAAATTGCCATGTGCTAGCTGTCTTAGGTTATTGACCTCTGACAAGAATAGACATTGTACAGCTCTTTGAATGACAGCTGTAGCTGGACACTTCCCCCTCACTAGACTATCTTTATATTTAGTTGCACATTCTAGCTTTATCATCAGCTTTATGTAATGGACATATATGGCATCATGTGTTCTCCTCTGTCATCAGTCACATGTGTAAGAAGATTGTGAGGGGCAGTCCCAGGATTTCACTATAAATAATAAAGTTTATTTGAATGCTCCGGGGGCGAAGAAACGAGATGGAGCACAAAGCAAAACGTGTCACCTGTGTCTCTACCCCCACCATAAGGGGGGGGGGTGGATGTGTTCTCCCTGTCAGTCTGTCGGTCTCACTCTCACACCCACAGATAACTACTGTTAGCCATTGTAACGACAGTAACTATTCACAACTTGCCCCTCTCCACAATATCAAAAATCATCTGAAGTGACAGTTACTCTTTAAGAACAAACCCACAGAACCTATCTTTTACATAATCCAGGGACTGTAGTTTTATAGGTTTTAATGCTTTTTAACGCCTTTGTGTCTTTGTATCATGACAGAAAAGACTAACACCTTTGTTATTTTTTGTTCAAATAGTTTTTTTATATTTAAATTTTATATTTTAAAAGTTACATTTAAAATAATTAATACTATTACATTCAGTTTCACAATTCACCTTTATCAATCATAATAATTCTATTTACCATAAATGTATTATTTCAACGATTGTTACGGTTCTCTTAATCTTACAGCTGAAATGGAATTTTTTAGAAGACTGTTCTATGTGGCAGGAATCATTGGTGAGTTGTTTATGCTTGTAAAAACTATATTTAACCATGCATACAAGAAGGATTAACAAGATCAGCACATCAGAAGCTAGGATTAAAGGGGTTGGTTGCTTTTTTAATCTATCTGTATTAGCCTGTAACTGTTGTTTTACCATGGACCATTGATTGCTGACCTCATCCATATCGAGTTTGGGGATGGCCACTTTACCTGATGTTTTTTGTAATGTGTGTGTAAGTGTACCAGGCAACATATTAGCGGGCAGGTAATTTACTATTTACTATCTATTTAAAGTTCTGCACTACTTTCTTTATATGTAAAGTGAAGCCTCCTGCCTTTTACCTCCAGACATTCCTGGACTGATTGTTCATGGACAGTTAGAGATCACATGACCCTCCATATATGTCCATGCTGCAGAAACTGCTAAATCCTGTCTGTGTGACAGGATCAGACTTCAGGGCTGCTATAGCAACAATCTGCACCCCCCAAAAGAGGCAAGGGGGGGGGGGGGCAATCGTGAGAGTAGAATCCCCCAGGAGGCATTTCAAATGTTAGACACACTCCAAACGTGGGTGTTACATTACGGTGCCAGCTGTTTGTTACAACTTACACCCTGAACGTTAACTAATCAAGCTCATTGATGGTTGTATCTGTTGATGAGTGTCAAGAGGTCTGCATATAAAAAGTTTAGTCAATTATCTTCCAGGTTTGGTTTTTATGTCTCTCACTGTGACGTGAATTTATAGACACAGTGATATCAAATGTGCTCATGACTTCATTAGTTTATTTATTTGTATGTTCCTTCTGCCTTCAATAGGGTGTTATAGGGATCTTAATATAAAAGGCCTGGAAGCTTCAGAAAGCATCTCAACTGTCACGGCAACCAATCTCTGGTGGAGGCAACTGGCACCAAAATAGTAGCACTCAAAGATGACCTGTCACCACAAATTAGTGCCCTCATCCAAACATACCTACTAAATCTACTCCCCGGACCCTTTCTAAAGCTGCCCATTTCATTACCCTGGCTTTAATCAAACTTCACTAATCTTCCCTTAAGCATATGACACATAACATACTTATAGGTCCAATCGATCGGCTTATTCATCCAGGCACTCCTTTTACTTCACAGGTCACCACTCTCCCTGTCTCCAATTCTCATGCTTGCGCATGAGCAGTAAGTCCCCGCAAGTGCCGAGAGCATGAAGCTGGCAGCACTTGCACAATAGATGCCGGCGAGGCTGCCAACTTCAATTAAAGGAGACGTCAGTGGGGTGGTGCCGGCTTGCGCACTGGATGCCACCATCGCCGGCATCTAGTGCATAGGGTAAGAACTGGAGCCTGGCATCATTTTGGGGAGGATGCCCCGCAATTGCAAGGATTTGATAACCACTGGCAACTGCCAGCAGGTACTAATAGGTTTTTTTAAATTTTAAAATCTATTCACTTTATATTACATTGGGGCACATTTACTAAGTTCTCTGTTCTCTGCTCCTTGCAGCAGACCCTTCCCCTGGCTTCCAGGACGAGGTCACACTGAAACACACTGACTTCCTGCCAACAAGCAGCAGTAGCAGCGATAGGAGAGCTACAAGCTACAGGCAGATAAGATCTTTATCCGGGGAGGGGGAGGGATGCACTTTAGATCTGAGTGTGTGTTGCAGAACAGAGATGTAGCAAAGCTGTGCATGTAATATGCATCTCATGGATCTCATAATCTCTGATCTGTCTCATCTCTCTTTCTATGTGTCAGATACTAGAGCAATGTTCAGAAGGTAAATGAAAGTGTATATAAACCTTGTACCCTGATAATCTAACCACACTTTTAGCACATAGGACTAGAAGGATCTGCTTATAGAGCTCTGCCCACAGCCTGGAATTTTACACTGACCAGTCTAGGGAGTGATAGGAACTAACACAGCAATAAAACTATAAAGTAAGTGATTAAAAATTATCTTTATTGTGTAAACATCACTAGGGATTGAAATTTGAGAATTTTCTTTTGTGGGTAAACCTACCTGAAAATACTACATGAAAGCTACAGTCACTATAAATAAGACACATTCCAATGATTTAAAATGTTTCCAGAATGATGAGATTGTAAAGATGAATGAATACTGTGCAATTTTTAGAAATCGAATAACATATAAAACAAAATAAATGTCGCTGACAGAATTAAACTGTGTGTTTGCAATAAATTAGAAAAAGGAAGGAAATGTGTGGTTCACACCATACAGAAATGAACGTCTGTCTGGGACATTTTATTCTCGTAAAAGACTAATTCGAAACACTATTGTGGTATTTGAAATGCTGAGAAAAGTATAGTGTACATTAAAGTGTAACTCATGAACATTGTTAGATCTAGATATAATTTGATCGGAAAATACAGGCATTGGCTACATTCACACGGCCGTATGGGGGCCTTATATACGGCCAACGTATATACTCCGTATATACGTCCCACATTGACGGCAATCACAGCATGGCGCTGTAC
This sequence comes from Engystomops pustulosus, assembly GCA_019512145.1. Taxonomy (NCBI): domain Eukaryota; kingdom Metazoa; phylum Chordata; class Amphibia; order Anura; family Leptodactylidae; genus Engystomops; species Engystomops pustulosus. Next base: position 216,797,318 of record CM033641.1, on the reverse strand, counting down.
CGGAGTGGTACTGTGCTGCACACGTGCAGCCCCGTTCTGTACCTGGGAGAAAGATAGGACATGTGTGCACCATATATTGCTATGGAGAGGGGCATAGGTGAGCAGTGCTCACCCCCTCCTCCTATCCCGGGTGCCTACATGTGCCCGCCATGCTACGGTACGGCGGGCACATAGTCGTGTGAATGTAGCCATACAATTAAAGAATACTACCATACAATTATTCTATATACTCAACACCATGACCTCCACAAAACTACTACAGGCGGTCCCCTACTTAAGAACACCCCACTTACAGATGACTCCTAGTTACAAACTGACCTCTGGTAATTGGTAATTTTCTGTACTTTAGCCCTAGACTACAATAAACAGCTATAATAGTTATTAAAGGTGTATGTAATTAAGCTTTATCGTTAATCCTGGTTCTTATATCAATCCAACATTTTTAAAATCCAATTGTCGCAGAGACCAAAAAAAATTTGCCTGGAGTTATAATTATAAAATATACAGTTCCGACATACAAACTCAACTTAAGAACAAACCTACAGAACCTATCTTGTACGTAACTCGGGGACTGCCTGTACCAAAGGCTTCAGCTTCATGCACAGGACCTTAGGTCACTCACCCCACCAAAGAACATTAAAAATGCCTGGTCACACAGTAAATCTGGGCAGAAAGAAGGCCTGCTCTACAAATGTCAGTGCGCTTGTGCTAATGAGCCTCAAAGGCTATTAGGATAGTTCCCAGAGCCCCTCTGTGCTGCAGGGCACTGGTATCAACCCCAGTAGCCTTTTAAACTCATTATCATACTTTTATAGAAGTGGATTTTAGAAGGAATGAGGCCACGAAGCCAGGGGAAGGGTCTGCTGCAGGCAGCAGAGAACAAAAATAAAAAGATTACGACAGTCACAGTGCCTGGATCTATGAGTAACTGTCCCTGGTTTATCAGGCTTGATTTTGATGGTAGCGGTCATCCCTTTTTTTTGACTGTACATATGTCATGCTAGAGAAGAATTCAGGAGAGCAGAGATCTCTATAGATCATTGAGGGCAAACCTTTTAGAGACCAAGTGCCCAAACTACAACAAAGACCCGCTTATTTATCACAAAGTGCCAACACAGAAATTTAATTTGTGATTTATACTCCCTTCTCTGTCACAGTTTTCATTGATACCAGCACCTGAGGACACCAATAAAGCAGAAAATAGTCCCAGGTACAGCTGTCACTTTAAAATAGCTCTGTGCACAGCAAGTCCTGGGCTGTCGGGGACTGCAGGAAGATACCTGGAGTCATCTCTGGTGATGGCCTGAGTGCCCACAGAAAGGGCTCCGAGTGCCACCTCTGGCACCAGTGCCATAGGTTAGCCATCACTGCTATAGATCATGCTTTTAGACAAGCTTTCTAAAGAGTTTTTCAGTGAAGGGGCAGAGAGCCTTGCAACAATGTGGATTTTCATATTTTTAATTATATATTTAAGACAGTTAACATTTTTACTATGGATCATAACAAGTATTCTTTTTATGCACAGTTAATCTCTGGATTTGGGACACTTCTGCGGGTATGTATTGCTATAAAGTTATTTTTAGGGAAGAGTGGGGGTTGTCATCTTCCTGTTTACTGGATTGTATGTAAATGCATGGGGTAATTAATATAATAATCACTTACTAATCAATGTTTAGATATAATGAAGGTGCTCTATGTTAAGATATAGGATAACAAGGGTCCTATACATTTATACATGTACTATACATTCACAGGTAATCTCCATTGTGTGTGCCAGGATATGCAGGATCTATTAGTACTGTATAAACAATTCAAGTAAAACATCTTAACTATTGTATCATTTTCTCTATTAAAGTAAAAAAAAACATGTTGTTCTCTATTTTCCAAGTAAAAATGTTAGAAATGTTAGTAGTTCATCCTCAAATTACATACATACACAAATTGAAAGCTATAAAGAATTAATTTCGAATTTCAATTGACTATTGAACAATTGCTGTGCACTGCTATTCACTGGACCTCAGTCACCCTCATCAACGGCAAATATTCACAACCTCCTCTTCTCACAGACCATGAAATACAGTATATGCACTCATGCCACCAATTGACAAGGAATATAATGGGGCAGATTTATAAAAAGTGTCCTAAGGTTAGACAGTGCAGAGTTAGACTAGACAGTGTTATTCTGCACCAGATTCCTATAAGTGTCTGGTGCTGAAAGATAAATAGTATAGTATAAGTATACTTATACTGTCTAGTCGTACTCTGCACCCCCTTATTGGTTGGCTTACCTTACGCCAGAAAGTAAGGACACAATTCTGTTGGGTCAGCAGTATTTTTGGTGTACTGACCTTTTTGGCATGAGGCCACGCCCCCTTGTCTAAGACCACGCCCATTTGTCGAGCTAGTCGTAGGAGAGCCAGAAAACTGTCTAAAACCCTTTGTCAATGTGGTGCAGACAGTTTTTCAGCGCAAACTATGACAGAATTCTGACATGGACAGATTAATAAATCTCCCCCAATGTACTTCCTTTCCCTAGACTATAAGTGACTACCTGTGATGTCAATATAATGATATAATTCATTTATATTGAACAAGATAAATCTTTTATTTTTAGGTTACCCTACATTACCCTCTCTCGCTGTGAGTCCATCACAATCTTCTTATCAGAATGGACAGAAAATCACTATGATCTGCACCCCACCAATTAACACCGGTGTGAAAGGAATCCGCTATTTCAGGAATAACACTGAAATACATTGTGATACAAAGGAAACAATGACCCATTACTCAATGCTTATCTCAAAGAAAGAGAGTGAAGGTGTTTATACATGTAGCTACTGGGTCATATCTAATGGATCAAAAAACCAGTCAATGGGCAGTAACACAGTCAACATCGTGGTAGCAGGTAAACTGTTTACAAGGAATTGTGTAGTAATAATATGCATGAAATTAATTAGTTCCTGTGGGAGATATTTATCATACGCCTGCGCTTGTGCAGCCCAATACATCAAGATACATCAGAGATACATCTCTTCATGTATCGGGCAGGGTCCTGCGCAGCGTTTATTTCTACGCCAGACCCTGCCTGACGTTGAAATAAATGCAGCTGGTGACTTATCACTTATGCCTCCCCTTCACGCCCCTTCACACCACACTGGTGTGAAGATGCCGGATTGGGCTAAATAATTGCAAATGCTAGCTTACTGACAAGGCGCAGAGCCCCTGATAAATATTCCCCTGGTCTTTGTATACTTTGCCATCACTTAAAGGGTTTTCCAGGCCTAGGCATGGACATATTTAATTGGAAACACTTTGGATGCTGAGGTAGAGATGAAAAAAAGTGGTCAGCAACAGTGGTGTTCACATTGGGGCAGATTTATCAAGTGTCTGAAAGTCAGAATATTTCCAGTTGCCCATGGTAACCAATCACAGCTGCCCTTTAAAATATTCATGAGCACTGGTGAAATGAAAGCCGAGCTGTGATTGGTTGCCATGGGCAACTGGAAATATTCTGACTTTCAGACACTTGATAAATCTGCCCCATAGTGTGCCATGGGAACCAAATCAAAGAATGAGTATTTTTTATTTTACCCCGACTCCACAAGGGTTTAAGCCTGGAAGACCCTTTCAAACTTCTGGCTCTTATTAGAAAGTATATTTGAACTGCTTACCTATAACATCACATCATGTATAATATATACACAGTATACAAGAGATACCGGTAAATAAGTATGCTTAGTGAGCTAGACCTGTCAAAAGTCATTCTCAAAACGACTATGCAGCAACCACTGAATTTTTAAATGAGAACATAAAAAATATGATATATTTTAGCTTTTCTTGTAATAAAAAAAAATACCGTATGTACTTGAGTATGAGCCAACCCAAGTATAATCCGAGGTACCTAATTTTATCACATAAAACTGGGAAAATAAGGTGGAAAATGCATTGGTCACAGCCTACACCCAGTATATAGCCAACCAGCACATGCCCACCAGTATATAGCCAGCAGCCCCCTAGTATATAGCCAGTTCCTTCCCCCTTGTATATAGTCAGTAGCCCCCTAGTATATAGCCAGTGCATGCCCCCTTGTATATAGCCAGGGCCTGCCCCCTTGTATAGCCAGGGCCTGCCCCATTGCATATAGCAAGTGCCTGCCCCCTTGTATATAGACAGTGTTTGCCCCCTAAGTATAAAGCCATCCCCCTGCCCCGAGTAAAAAGAAAAAAACTCTACCTTTCCGATGCCTCCTGCAGGTCCTCTTCTGTCTTCTAAAGATGTGGCTCTGAAGACACAAGAAGACCTGCGGGGTGTCAGAAAGGTGAGTACAGAATTTTTTTTTTTCATAGACCCGAGTTTAAGCCGAATAGGGTTTTTCAGCACATTTTGTATATATACAGTACATTAAAATACTGCCAGTGCTAACACATATATAACATTACTGTGATTTTACTTTACTATATATTTGGAGCTTACCAGCGCACGTTTTTATCAAATTGTATGCAGATGCTAAGCTATTTAGCTTTTCTGTTTACTTATGACAACCAATAGACACTCAATACAGTACATACAGATTGCTGCTTCAGTGTTTAGATATTTCAGTGTGATTTTTCTATGCTGTATTATAAGTATTTCCAAATTTTTTAACTTGTGAAAGTTAAAAGTGAATTGCGTCAGCCCTTTTTTTGCCTATTTGCTACCTGTCATTTTCATAATTCACGATTTGGCCCATTTGTTAAATATATAAAAGTTTACACAAATAAAACTGTAAAACTTTAGAATATTATAAAGAACATCAAATTTAAAAAAATGTTTAGAAAACCAATATGAATGTCTTTCTTTTGATAACGTTATGCTATTTAAAAGCAATACAGGAAGTCCCCAAGCTACATACTGTACAAGATAGGTTCTGTAGGTTTGTTCTTAAAAGGGTTTGTCTAAGTGTGACTCCAAAGTGTTTTTGCCCTTATGACAATAGGATTTCCCAAATTAGGGGTTATCATGTGAACAAGGATTATCAATAAATCATTGCAGAGACCTTTGATAACTTTAACATTTGACTGGGGCTAAATGTCAGTAAACTAGCAGCATCCAGAAAGCTGCACCAGAGGTCACAGTGGGCAGAGAGATCCATCTGTAACTAGGGGTCAGGTTGTAAGTGAGGTGTATTGGGACTGGGACTGCCTATATGGAAATTTGAAGCATGATCCTCTGCAAAGATTACGAAATAAATAAGGTGATATAATTTCATAAATGTAGAAATTCATCTTTCTTTCTTTCTTCATATTTTTAGATACTTATTAATGCTATGTATTGCGTTTTCAGTACTTGTGCATTAAATATATTCTGCAGTGAGTGTATGTATTTAAATATACTCTTATTTATCCCCTGTATTTTATCAATAATTTAGATACTACATCATTTTGGATTTATTATATAGCAGGTGGGATTGTCGTTGTTGCTGTATCGGTTTTATCATGCATATTGTACAGGAGAACTCAGAAAAGTAAGTCTATTGAAAAGCAAGCATGTATATATATGAAATAAATGCACAAAAAAGTGATGTTCAGCATATGACCTATATTTTAAGCACATGTAATGCCTACTTAAATGGATTTACAATGTGTAGTGCTTAAAGTTTAAAGAATCAGTAAATGTATTTACTTTAGTCAAAGAAATGCCTCCCCACACCATTACTGACCCACTGCAAAACCGGTCATGCTGAAGGATGTTGCAGGCAGTAGATCGCTCTCCATGGCATCTCCAGACTCTGTCACATGTGCTCAGTGTGAACCTGCTTTCATCTGTGAAGAGCACAGGGTGCCAGTGGTGAATTTGTCAATCCTGGTGTTCTTTGGCAAATGGCAAGCGTCCTGTACGTTGTTGGGATGTGAGCACAACCCCCATCTGTGGACGTCGGACCCTCATACCATCCTCATGGAGTCGGTTTCTAATCGTTTGTGCAGACACATGCACATTTGTGGCCTGCAGGGCTCTGGCAGTGCTCCTCCTGTTCCTCCTTGCACAAAGGCGGAAGTAGTGTTCCTAGTGTTGTTGCCCTCCTACCGCCTCCTCCACATCTCCTGGTGTACTGGCCTGTCTTCTGGTAGCACCTCCAGCCTATGGACACTACGCTGACAGACACAGAAAACCTTCTGGCCACAGCTCGCATTGAGCAATCCTGGATGAGCGGCACGTCTTTAGCCACTTGTATGGGTTGTAGAGTCCGTCTCATGCCACCACAAGTGTAAAAGCACCACCAACATTCAAAATTGACAAAAACATGAGCCAGAAAGCATAGTTTCATAAAAGTGGTCTGTGATCCTTACCTGCTGAATTACTCCTTTATTGAGTGTGTCTTGCTAATTGCCAATCATTTCCGACTGTTGTCTATTCCATTTGCAATCAGTGTTGCTTCCAAAGTGGACAGTTTGATTTCACAGAAGTTTGATTAAGGGTGCATTCACATGCCATTCTGTGGGGATGGATTTTCGGCATATAGGTCCCCATGGACAGCAATGGCGGCCCGCCGCATGCTCTATCTTTTTGCGTGTGTGCGGCCGTGCACCGATGTTTTCTATGGAGGGGGGCATGGGTCACCTTCTCCTCCTCTCCTGCGCATGGCAGTATGCCCGTCCGGCTGTGTAAATGTACCCTTACCTGGAGTTTTATTGTATTGTTTAAGTGTTCCCTTTATTTTTTGTAGAAAGCATCAATATCCAGATGAAAATAAAGTCATGGGAAAGCATCAGAACACTCCCTTTTCCTCCCCCCTCCCTTTATTAAGGCTGGTTTTACGCTATCCCATGATCAAAAAACGAGACTAGTGCTGTGCCCCAGACTGATCACTATGCTGGGTACTGAACTCCATGCATCATATTGAAATATGATGCACAGAGTTCTAATTTCCCCAATATGTAGCAGAACCGTCGGCTCTTCTATGTATCGGGGAAATAAGAACTCTGTGCATCATATATAAATAATGTGAAACCGGCCTTAGAGCTGGCTATGAGACATAGAGGGGGATTTATTAATTGTGCCGTAAGGATGACTGTCGGTATCGGAGATCAGTCTCCGCAAAGCACAGTCCGATGTATTAAAGTGGTGCACTTTAAATTTCCTACAGTAATGAAGTGTTAGCCCAAATGTTGCATGCACTGCGCCTTAATTTTGCTCTCAGACCAATTTTTTCCTGGTTTATTGTGTGCCTAAAAATGCCGGCAAGATACACATAAATGTGGAGGATAATGTGGAAAAGTCAGGCCATGCCCACTTGCACCAAAAAAACCTCAAGGTGTTGGGATAGTCGGAAACATCTGTTCTTTCTGGCGCAAACTCATTATAAATGATCCCTACCAATTCTGCACCCCAAAAAAAGTAAAATCCCAGCATTTTTGGGGCACAGATACGATAATACATGTCCCCCATAGTGTTTGTATTATAATTGACCTTGGCTCTTGATGCAGAGCACTAGTCTGTTGTTGGATGCTTTACTTATTTTTATCTAATTTCCGTTCTATACATAAGGTGCATCATTGTTGTTATATGTATATATTTTTATTACATGTATTACATGTATTGTATGGTGCCCACTGATATTTACTTCAGTTGTCTATACTTTAGAAACCTGTTCATGTGTCCTTCTTTTTCCCCTGCTTCTCTTCCATATTGAAGTAGTTTGTGAAAACCATCTTTCTGTAAATGTAATTGACAAAATTACATAACATAAGAGAACTTATTTGTGCTAAGCATTTTTTTTTTGCACTTGCCTAAAACTTTTGCATAGTACTGATGGTACAGTATATGATGATATATATGAGAGATATGCATTTTTTTGTTTAACTTTTTGTAAAAATTATAGGTTCATTAAGTAAGGAGGATATCACTTTCTTGAATGATGTAAATATGTGTGTAGCTAATGTTTTTCTTATTTTTAACCTTATTATACCATACTATATCATAAGAGTATATAATCTAAAAGTAATACTTTCTTTCTCCCTAGAGAAAGGTCCAAACTACCAACCAGGAAGCCAAGTATGTTACTTTATAAATATATCTAAACATTTTTGTGAAAAAAAAAAGTATTGAAGTTATTACAATCCAGCACTTTCACAGACAAAAAAGTGAGCTGAAGGATGAGGATCTCTGCCATTAATGATATCGGAGCTATGCCTGACTGTTTATTGTACTCTTAAGCAGGGAATGGTCTAGGAAGTATTGCTACTGATTTATTTGACAGGTTATACACCTGAAATGTTATGGCTATTTAGAGTTTACATGTTCAGTAGAAGCAAAAAAAAACAACAGCCCAGGCCCTTAATGCACACGTAAAGAGGTTCTTGAGGCATTAATATTTTTTCAAGAGTGGTGTGGGAAGCTGTAAAAAAAGTAAGCAGTTGTACCTCCCTCCAATTCCTGTCCAGCGCTGTGCTTCTGACACCATGGATCTCCATAGATATACTCATAGATATATAGAGTTACAGTGGTGGCGTCACATTCATAGTGCACTATGGTCCTTAGTGTGACCTGTGTCAATGTACACAGGCAGAGGCTACAACAGGTCTGAACTATAAACATGGCCTCACTGCTGCAACTCTGTATACCTATAGAGATCCATGGTGTCAGAAGCACAGTGCTGGGCAGGAGTGCCAGAGGGAGGTAAGTATATATGTTTTCTTTTTAAATAAAAAGGGCTTGAATAAAAAAGGCATTCCCTAGAACACATCTAAAAATATATAAACACATAAAATCTTAAACATTTTGGATATCATCACATTCGAAAATGCTTGATCTATCAAAATATTGAAACAATTATCCCATGCAGTGAATCCTGTAACAGAAAAAGAACCTGTGAATTTTTTGTCCAAACCTCTGTTTTTTTTATTATTTTGTGAATGTAAATAAAAAGTGATACAAAGGTAATACAGTTTTCAATGGAAACATAATATCATCCCCCAAAAAATGTACTTAAATCTTAAATAAATCCATAGACCAAAGTATAAAAAAGTTGTGTGGGTCATAATATGCAAAGATGCAAAACATATATATTTTTTAGAGATATTAAGACACAAAATAATTACATACCATGTATACTCAAGTATAAGCTGAGGCACCTAATTTTACCACCAAAAACTGTGAAATCTTATTGACTTGAGTATAATCCTAGGGTGGGAAATGCATTGGTCACAGCACCACCAGTATATAGCTAGCCAGCCCCCTGTAGTATATATCCAGCCAGCCTCATTGTATACAGCAAGCCTGCCCCTCTGTAGTATATAGCCTGTCAGCCCCCTGTAGTATATAGCCTGCCAATTCCCTGTAGTATATAGCCTGCCAGCCCCCTGTAGTATATAGCCTGCCTGCCACCTGTAGTATATAGCCAGCCCCCTTGTAGTATATAGCCTGACACTGCCTTGTACTATATAGCCAGCCCTCCCTTTAATATACAGCCTGTCAGCCCCCTGTAATGTGTAACCTGTTAGCCTCCTGTGGTATATAGCCACCAGCCCCCAGTAATATATACCCAGCCAGTCCCCTGTAGTATATGGCAGACACCCTTTAGTGTATAGCCTTCCAGACCCCTGTAGTGTATAGACATCTAGCCCACTGTAGTATAAAGCCAGCCCCCTCTAGTGTATAGCCTGCCAGCCCCTGTAGTATATAGGCTGCCAGCCCCTTGAAGTATATATCACCTGCCAGCCCCCTGTAGTGTATAGCCTGGCAGCCCCTTGTATCATATAACCTGCCAGCCCCCCTTTGGTATATAGCCTGCCAGCCCCCTGTAGTGTATAGCCTGCCAGCCCCCTGTAGTATATAGCCTGCCGGCCCCTTGAAGTATATATCACCTGACAGCCCCCTGTAGTATATAGACTGCCAGCCCCTTGTAGTATATAGCATACTTTCCGAGCTTTCATTGAGAAAATTAAACTGACTTTGACTAGCAAATGGTATTATATTTCCCCCATCTTTTTTCTTGCTTAATAGGTGAAAAACATTTCTTCATCACCATTGGTCCAAAACCATCTGAGCAATCCGATTTATTCTGTATTCTGCGAAAATTCAACACCATCAAATAAACAACTGTCATCAGCAAAAGCAAATACCAGGATGACTGATTCCGAAGGCCTTGTGCCTAAAAGTTCCACGAAATCTTCAGCATCAGTTGAAGATTTTTCTCAAGTTCAAGAAGAAGCTCATATATATTCTGAAATCCAAATAGAAACAAAGCCAAACAAAAGCTATGATCAATTACCATCGACAGACTCTAAGAGTTCTTTGCTTCATGACGCAAATATCACTATTTATTACACTGCACATGCCCCTCCTACCTCTTCTGTTGTTAATCCTAATCTGATGGAAAAGCCACATTTTTAGCCAGCACTCTTATCCAATGTTTACTGGAATGCTTAGGTCCTCACATGCCTCTACTTCCTAGTTCCTCTCAAAACACAGGTAAGAGAGCTTAGCTAATTGCTGCTGTATATCCAGATAGATCAGGATACTAGTCCTTTATTTATTTTTTAAGTTGACAACATGTTTATTGATCCTTCATCAGAAAACATAGATTAATTCATATAGAACAACAATCTTATAATTAGTTACTACTTATTACAGCAAATCTTACAGTTAGTTACTACTTATTCCAGTGTAGAGATGAATCGACGTTATTTCGTAAACATGAAAATGTCAATAGATACATTTGTGGAGGAAAAATCCTCCCTTCATCGTACTTCTCCTAATACTTAAATACTTAAATATGGCACATGTTTATCCGAGTCACAGATACAGAGGAAAGAGAAAAAAGAAAAAAAGGAAAAAGGGAAAAAGGAAAGAGAAGAATAAATATAGTATTTTTCTATCCTAATACGCTTATGTACTGACAGGAGGCGAGTTACTATAACAGGACCAAAGGAGGTATCTCAGTTCCTAAATTTATAGGGTATATGTAACTAAACACTAACCAAATTGAGATTTGAAATTTGAAATTTGAATTTGAAGGGGCATTTCGGGTTCATATATTCAAAATTAGCCACCGACGCCAATTATGTTTAAACTGTTTACCTCTTATTATGCCTTGTTCCCACATATACATTTCATAGCGATGGCATTCATTCATACTCTCTATTATTGAGTCTCTATTAAACTGGCTAGCAGATTTCCATTGCTTTGCAATAGTCATTCTCACCACCGCACATAGTCTGCTTATTAGCCATTTCTCGTTCTCAGAAAAACCCCTCGTATATATATCCAATAAAGCAATGGCGGGGCAAGGTGGAGTATGTGTATTCCTTATTATTGAAATAAGATCAAAAGCATAGTTCCATATATGCACCACTCGGTCACAGGTCCACCACATATGCAGGGTTGATGCTATGGCCGTACATCCCCTCCAGCAGTACTCACTGACATCTTGATTAGCCTTTGCAAGTTTTTGGGGGGTTAAATACCACCTACTCCTGATTTTAAACAAATTATCCATATGATTTGTGCATCGCAGATTCCTATTTGAATCCTCTATTGCCTTCCTCCACTGTTCTTCTGAGAAAGACAGTCCCAGTTCTTTTTCCCACCTTACCATATACGATAATTTGCCCCTACTATATCGGTGGATAAGATCCCTATAAGCTGCAGAGGTGCCTCCCTTTGATCTAAATGACTTAATATATGTTAAAAATCTCAGCCTAGTGTAGACCGATTCCTCTAAAAAATCTTTTAATGAGTGAGATAGGGATTTTAGCCTGAGATATATAAACCAATCCGATAGGGGTATATTAAATTCCTTTTTTAATTCTCTAAATGATATCCAATTTCCATTTCTCTTCAGGCCCCTAAGATTTTTTATTCCTGCTTTTATCCATTCTGTCAAGTCCAGGTCCTCTACTAAACATTGTACGGATATTAGATCTATTTCCTCTAGGGAGAGTTTTATTTTGTCTTTAAACAGATAACAGTACTTGCTCCATGCATGCAGCGTCTCACCTGTCGTTACTAGTATATCCCTCCCTAAAGTACCTACTCTTTTTTTCCCCTTTAGTTCTAATAGTTTATCCAACAGCAGAGCTTTTAGTGAGCGTACATCTGCTACCTCTGATTCTATTCTTTCCCACCTATCCTGTACTCTCCCTGCGGCCCACCACTTCCAAATAGGTTCTAGTAATGCTGCTTCCTTTATTTATTTTTTAAACCCCTTGTTAACCCACTCTTTTCTAAAAAGAAAAAGCCTGCATCCATAAAAAGTCCAGCCTCCATTGCTGTAGAAATATTTATAATATTGGAATGACATGTAATAATTATAACAGGGCATGTTAGTAATGTTACATCATATTTGCACAAGGAACGAATATTGGGCTGTAGCATTTGCACAATGTTGACCCAACATCACTGTTTAGGTAAAGAGACTGGAAGTCATGGGGGGGGGGGTGCGAAATTTACCTAATAGGGTTGAAAGATAGGTATTAATAATTTTGTTAGTTTTATTTGGACTCCAAATAAAAAAAAATATTCTTCCAGGATAACCCCTATAAGGTGTAGGCTCAGGGGCATACATGACTGGTGAATGATATGTCATCTAGGCCATGCTAACTGGTTTTAAGACCTGGTGGGAAGGAGAGGATACTAAATATAGGATCTGATAAGACCACCATTCTTAGTCCAGAGTTTGATGCATAAAGATGCTCCAAGCCTATTAATTTATTCAAAGGTAAAGAAGACGATAGGTAGTTTTAGCCCATGTAACAGATGAGAGTCAGAGGTCTACCCTAGTTTGAGTGGGATTTATGTTTTTAGGTACAGAAATATTGGCATGGATTTGGTAGATTACATTCCTCCCTAATCCATTTTCATATTAAGAACAGTTCTTGAACAATTAACAGGTAACCTGTAGCTCAATATGTTGTATTAGTGTCTATACCACTATGACTTTTCAATTGCTATTGTTGGTTAATGAGGCAGAACTGAATATTTTTGTATTCTTTTATGACAATGTCTAATGACAATGTCTAATATGTTGTTGTTTGCTACTTGTTGTGTGACATGTCTTAGTGGGCCTGGTCATTCTATTAAATATTAAAAGTTACATTTTTAAAATCACTTTCCTATGGTCCTTTATTGTTTTCCGGGATCTTGATGGTGAAATTTAGAGCTCTGTACTATTTTGGTCTTGATGACATCTGAAGAAAGGATTAAGAAAAAGTAAGGAAGAGAAAAATCGCTATAATATGCGATTATACCAAACAGCACATAATGATATATGACAGCATAGAAGAAAAAAAACCTGTTGAACCATATGTTGAATCCCCTCATGCCTAAAATCTGTAAAATTGTGTAATTATTAAGTGGAGAGTGACATATTTCGAGAACATGAGCCAACTCCATAAATTGTACTCTTTTTGAGTCTCATTAGGGGACTTCAACCTTTCCCCAATCTCTTCAACCATTAAGTCCCTTACAGTCTTAAGGTTTTTAAGTGGTGGGATCATGGACTAAGGGCAACTGTCTTCCACCACTGATCATGGCAGATAATTGAGGTACCTAAACAACACTAGCACATGGAGGGGGACACCAATTGGTTGATTTTACAGCTGGGAACCTCTTAGAGACTGCAGTCCCTATCATTGGATATTTTCTATTAAAGCCAGTGGTACTGTATACACAAAGGGTGCCTTGGATGGGGATTTTACTGTGGTTAATATGCATAAAAAGCATTCATAAGTTGTTAAATAAAGTGATTTCTGAATTTTATTAACTGTGGTTCTATGTGGTTCTGGCTTCAATGTGAAGGGGAACCCCTGTATGGCAGATGAGTCTTATCATGGACCATGGCCAGAAACTTTTCCATTGCATATATGTATTTTAATGTGTTTGTTATGTGGCTATGAACTAATAAAAGTGATTTCAGTCTATTGGATCTGCAGAGTACCACTGTGTCTGTGTTCTTGTTGTTTATGTGACTTATGAATTTATGGTGAAGTCCACATCTAATCAATGTGCAATCCTCATGCATACCTCCCAACATTTGTGGGAGGGAAACAGGGTCAAAATGACGGCACACCCCCAATCCCTCCCAAATTTTTATAATAATAAAAATCTTCTCAATAATTACATTTTTTTTAACCTGACTGAGATTTGAACCTAGAAACTGTCCATGTGCTATAATGACACAGCGCCTCAGTGATTATCTAGCTGAGGATTTTTGGTAACTAAGAGCTGGTAACTGCTACTGTTACACTGTGACACAGATTTAAAGGGGTTGTCCGAGTTTAAAAAAAAAAATATATATGTGGCCGGGAGCGGGGTTACTAAAACAATAAAGCTGTACTTACCTCCCGGTGCCCTCCGTATCCAGCGCTGCTGTCTCTCCCCGTCCGGGGCCATGTAAACAACATGGCCGCCGGACGCAGCGCTGGATTCGCTTCCGGCCGGATGCGACAACCTTCCGGTCCCCATACACAATGCTGTGTATAGGGACGGATAGGCGTACCCGGCCACGGCCGGCCCGGAAGCTGAGTCCAGCGCTGCTCCGGCGGCCTATTTGTTTTCATGCCCCCGGACGGAGCGACAGCAGCGCTGGAATACGGGAGCACGGAGGTAAGTACAGCTTTATTGTTTTAGTAACCCGCTCCCGTTCCACATTTTTTTTTTTTTAAACTCGGACAACCCCTTTAATGCCTTGGAATATAGAGAGGGATCTTTTTAGAGATTATTATTGTAATTATTGAGACAATTATTATTTTTATTATTATTATTATGGAGATGATTATTACTATTATTTTTACTATTATTAATAATCGTCTCCATAATAATAAAAATAATAAAATGTATAATAATAATAATTGTCTCAATAATTACAATAATAACCTCTGAGAAGATCCCTCTCTGTGTATCAGTGCATTAAATCTGTGTCACAGTGTAACAGCAGCAGATAACAGTTCTTCATTACCAAAAATCATCAGCTAGGTAATCACTGGGCTCATAGCTCAGTGAATAAAGGCTGTGTCTCTATGGCAGAAGGTCTGGGGTTTGAATCCCAGGCTGGGCAAAGATTTATTTAATTGAACCTTGCGTCTTGAGAAGCCCTAGGTAGACACCATATATGGACAGATGGTGTTCTGAACCTGATGACGTGGCCAAACCGGGACGGTTGGAAGCTATGCTCATGTATCACAGGAGTCCAATTGGCACTGTCCCCTGTCCTCACTACACTAGCAGCTGAGAAAGTGTCAAGTCAAAATAATAAATGCCCCACGTTGGGGCAGATTTACTTACCCGGTCCATTCGCGATCCAGCGGCGCGTTCTTTGCGGTGGATTCGGGTCTTCTGGCGATTCACTAAGGCAGTTCCTCCGCCGTCCACCAGATGTCGCTGCTGCGCTGAAGAGCATCGCAACGCACTGAGTACACCAAGCCGGGCTGAGTGAAGGTAAGCACGTGCCGAGTGACAATTTATTATTTTTTTTTAAATGCGGCGGTTTTTCCGAATTCATTGGGTTTTCGTTCGGCCATGCCCCCCCCCTCCCCCGATTTCCATCGCGTGCATGCCGGCGCCAATGCACCACAATCCAATCGCGTGCGCCAAAAACCCGGGGCAATACAGGGAAAATCGGCGCAAATCGGAAATATTCAGGTAACACATCGGGAAAACGTGAATCAGGCCCTTATTAAATGACCCCCATTGTCTCTGAGAAGCTTTATCGCTTATTCATCACTTCCGTGGGATCTGTGGATGACCCAGAAACTAGGATTTAGTTTTTCTAATACTATAATTTCTTATGTTTAATCAAAAACTTGGTAAAACATGTTGATTATACGTTCTGATCTTTTTTCCTTTGTTATTCCTCCCGTATTTCACAACATGTGTTGCATTATAGATAAATAAGGAACTTGTGCCACATCATGTATTGCACAAATTGTATAAGACAAAAGACCAGATCTGAGAAAAACACTAGTGAAACAAGTAACCATCAGGACGGTTGTAAGTACATATGTGTTTACTTCAAAACTGTTTAGTATCTTGTTTCTGATCACAGAGGTCTTTTGGGTCATACTAAGATATCAGGGTCACCTGATACAATTGTCAGTGTGGGGCTGGTTTATTTCATATCATCTGTTCAAGTTTTCATTTTTGGATTTTTGTCTAGTGGCATCTTACATTTCTCTGTAATAGGACAGGTTGGACCACAATACTACATTCATACAAGTAGCCCTATGTATTGCGGTCTATGAGAAAGATATCAAAATATCTAACCCTCTTTAAGTCTGACACACTTTCTTCCATCACCAAATTCTGCTGTAGTTCTGACAAAATTTAAGCGGCCCTTTGATGTCTGTTCTTTCTGAGTAACAGAATAATGAATTACATTTTATAATGTCCATTTACTTATTCACATACAGATATCCAATTTGCGACTTTATAGAGATGTAAATCATACTTCCTTTTCTATAACTCAGACCTTTGATTACCTTATATACTCGAGTATAAGCCTAGTTTTTCAGCACAAAAAATGTGCTGAAAAACCCAAACTCGGCTTATACTCGAGTCAAAAAAATAAATATATCTAAACTCACCTTTCCGGCGACCCCTGTATATCTTCTGTGCGATCTGTCCGGCAGGGTCTGGCAGGCTATACACACTGGGGCAGGGTCTGGCAGGCTATACACACTGGGGCAGGGTCTGGCAGGCTATACACACTGGGGCAGGGTCTGGCAGGCTATACACACTGGGGCAGGGTCTGGCAGGCTATATACACTGGGGCAGGGTCTGGCAGGCTATATACACTGGGGCAGGCTCTGGCAGGCTATATACACTGGGGCAGGGTCTGGCAGGCTTTATACACTAGGGCAGGGGCTGGCTGGCTCTATACACTGGGGCAGGGGCTGGCTGGCTCTACACACTGGGGCAGGGGCTGGCTGGCTATATGCTGGGGAGGCTGTGACCAATGCATTTCCCACCCTCGGCTTATACTCAAGTCAATAGGTTTTTCCAGTATTTTGTGGTAAAATTAGGGGCCTCGGCTTATACTCGAGTCGGCTTATACTCGAGTATATACGGTACTAAGTTTGATTAAAGACAATTTAAAAAAGGTCAAAGATAAAGGAAAAAGATGGCACAAGTGTTACTTGAAACATTTATTAGCAACCAGAATACCACCTCTGGGCAGAGATGAATAATCCACAGTACCTGCCATTTTAAGGAGCATAATTTATACCAGATACTGTCCTCTGTCACCTTTTTAGTTATTGGGAGGGGGGATTAAAAATCTGTCTATGCCAGAATTCTGGAGTAATTAGCACCTGAAATGGCTTGCGCCAAATTTATTAAGGTTTTTAGATCCTTTCTAGGCAGCTTTTCCGACTAGACCGTAAAGGGGAGTGGCCGCAGGAAAGGGGCATGGTCTAATCCATGTGCCAGAAAATTCAGTCTGTGTGCGAGAAAATTCCATCAGAAATTATACTAACTACAAGCTGGTTCTAAACTACACCAGATACATCACTGAGCAGAATATGGC
This sequence comes from Engystomops pustulosus, assembly GCA_019512145.1. Lineage (NCBI taxonomy): Eukaryota > Metazoa > Chordata > Amphibia > Anura > Leptodactylidae > Engystomops > Engystomops pustulosus. The sequence goes on along the minus strand of CM033641.1, from coordinate 216,779,818 downwards.
TGTGGTATCTAATTCTGCACTGGTCTATTCACCAACATTTTCAGAAATCTCCCCCATAAAGTAAGTAAAACAAAGGTGGTTTCTTATGTAAACCTCAACTTCCAGAACAAAGTTTTGAATAAGGAAAAGGAAAAGCAACTGTAGAACCATACATTCTAGCCATGACACATGTACATAGGAAACTTTTACATGGACATATGTTGGCTCATATTTAGCACCACAAAATGAATTGTGAAAGGAGGAACTGGGAAAGGTCATTTTTCTTGTGACATTTACATCAGTGCTTTGACTTACCTCATCCTAACTGGTGTATTGGAATCATAACAATCTAATGCATCATTTGTGGGTAACTTTTCTAATTTAAGTAAATTTGTTTTATATTTGCTAAAATTGTGATGTAGTTTTCAAACTTTTTAAGAAGTGCTAGTATAGAGTTATTACTGTAACACAATTATACATGAGCCCCAGAATAATCCTGGGAATGGAGCCCCCATTTTGACATAACTGCAGTAAGCACTGTGGTGTCACAGTACAAAGAAAATAGAGTCATCATATAATAACATGACATTAGAGATATAAGGACCACAGTAATGTCACAGTACATGGGAAATAAACACAGTGATGTCCCTGTATAGGGATAATACACACAGGGATGTCACAGTACAGGGGTAATACACACAGTGATGTCACAGTACAGGAGTGGTAAACACAGTGATGTCACAGTACAGAGATAATACAAACATTAATGTTGCAGTACATGGATAATCAACACATCGATGTCACAGTACATGGATAATACACACAGTGATGTCACAGTACAGGCATAATACACACAGAGATGTCATGGTACAGGGATAATGGACACAGTACACATTACAGGGTAAATAAAAACAGTGATGTTACAGAGCAGGAAAAATAATCACAGTGATATCGCAATACAGGCATAACATAACATAGCATAACATAACATACACACAGCAATGTAACATAACAGATGTAATACACACAGTGATGTCCCAGGACAAGCATAGTACACACAGTGATGTCATAGTATAGGGTTAATAAACACATATAGGGATACTACACACATTGATGTCACAGTACAGGGATAATACATGCAGTGAGGTCACAGTAAAAGGATAATATTCACAGTGATGTCACAGTATATGCGTATTACAAACAGTAATGTCACAATACATACAATAAAAAATACATACAGTTATGTCACAGTAAAGGGTTAATACACAGTGATGTCACAGTGCAAAGAAAATATACACAGTGATGTCACAGTACAGGGATAATAAAAACAAGGTGGGTAATTTATCTTTCTCTTTTCTTTTTTTTTCTCTTGCATTTGCAACATTTTTGGAGCATTTGCAAATTTCTGCCAAAATTTGCAACTTTTTCACCTGCCTAATAAAGTTATCTTTGGCAGAATTTTTCAGTGTTGTGCCTGATATATCATTATAATCCGGATGTGTTCTATTAAAAAAAATGCAATTTTGGTGCAAATTATAGATAAAAATCACAACTTTGGCACAAAAAAACTTTAGTCTCAAGCAAGTGAAGCCAAAAGTTTTCATGGGGCTGCAAAAGAGTTTTCGACTTTTGTGCAACTTTAAAAAAAAAAAAAAAACAAATTGCAAAAAAACCACAGACGCACATGTCTGATATATCACCCTCTAAAATAAACAAACAAGTCCAGAACCCAGACAAAACAAAAAAAAAGACACATACAAATGGCCTGATTTAAGATAAATGACCCCCATTAATATTACAGTACAGGGATAATATATACTGTGATGTCACAGTACAGAGATAATCAACACAGTGATGTCACAGTACAGGGATAATACACACAATGCCTTCCATGGATGCTGCTATGCCTGTTACCCTGATATTTATGCCCATGCTATGATAATTTTTGCCCTCTACATTGAACCATTGAAACCATTGAATAACAGGAACTTCTTGTATCAAGTCCAGGGTTGACCAGGCCAACCATAGTACCAGAGATACCTACTATCAGCATAGTTTCCAACACCTCATAATTACCGCAGGGATCCATGGGAAGAAAAGCCCATTTGGAAGTGAATGGAGCAATCACTTGACACTATAGTCTTTTTCTTATAGATTGATTCACAAATATTATGGATTATTAGATAATGTTGAATATACATCTATAGGGAATTTATGAATGGGGTGGAGGCTATAAATTACCATGTCTGGTAGGCCCAGCAGACCCCAGTCCAAATTAACTATATGTATTTCAGGCTGAATACGTACCAATGTTTATTTCTTTCAGGACAAGCCTTGGACATGGCTTGGGATATGACCTTCTTTATTGGTAAGCTGGACTTTGTATCTATACATTTCTATATATCCATACAATGTTATGTCACAAATGAAGACACATAATAGAATTAATAATGACACAGTACAGGCATAATAAACACAATGATATAAATCTCTATATATTCTGTAGCACTTTACAAATCATAGGGAACATATACAAATATTATACAGGCAGTCACCTACTTAAGAACACCTAACTTACAGACGACCCCTAGTTACAAACGGATCTCTGGTAATTGGTAACTTACTGTATTTTAGCCGTAGGCTACAATGATCAGCTGTAACAGTCATCAGAGGTGTCTGCAATTAAGCGTTATTGTTAAACCAACATGGGGAGAGAAAAAGAACTGGACCGCACATCCACACATCACACAATGATCTACTGCCGCTAGGCTACATTATATAACAAACTCGAGGTTCTTAGTTACATTTTGATCAAATTGTATAAGCCCACCAACCACTTCACGGTGACCTCTTTATGGTGGGTCCCTACGCTATTATGTGCGGCATCACATGGCGTCCACCACCGATGAAGCACAGCGCCAGCAGGGACCAAGACCCGGTTGCCCCCCAGCACCCATACTGGCAGGCATAATCCCCATGGCTCCGGGCCCCGGGCTCCCACCAGCACCGCACCACAGAAGCAGCAGACGTCATGCAATACCGCACCATGTGAACAGGAAAAAAGGCTCACCATGTGTGAACCGTTTTTGAATACTCACTGTTCCATGTGGTCTCCTGGGAGGAAGTAGGCGGCCCCTATATGCAGTCTTCTGCTAATTTAAAAACACCTGGGTCGAATGGGGCGGAGTGCTGGTACCAGGAAAAACAAAATAAATGAAGGGATAGAATGTACTAAACCAACATGGGGAGAGAAAAAGAACTGGACTGCACATCCACACATCACACAATGATCTACTGCCGCTAGAATACATTATATAACGAACTCGAGGTTCTTAGTTACATTTTGATCAAATTGTATAAGCCCACCAACCACTTCAAGGTGACCTCTTTATGGTGGGTCCCTACGCTATGGCAGGGCCTGGCATAGAAATCAACGCGTCTGGCAACTTTTCACAATGAGTGTGCCAACGAGGGGATAGTAACACCCCACACAGGCCCACTGCCAACAGCGCCCTCCGCTTGGCCGGCCACACCCCCCACCCCCACACCCTTTCACGCCCCACTGGCGTGAAGGTGGCAGATTGGGGCAAATAATCGCAAGTGCTAGCAATAAACTGGCATTTGCAATTATTTCAGGCCTTCTGCTGCACTGACTACCTGATAAATATGCCCCTATGAGTAGTTATATTATTCACCTACAAGAAAACAGTCCTAGCACTCTCCAATCCGGAAGAAGCATAAGTTAAACCATACCGCCTGTAGCTTTCATACCTGAATGAAAAGGTCTGAATAAAGTGTGTTGAAATGGATCAGTGAGTAGCAGGACCTTTTTATTTTGCTAGATTGCATGTTTCCTGTGTAAACTGAGCATAGAAAATACATAGATAATACAGTATAAAGTAAAGAGGAAGGGTTATTACACACGGTGATGTCACAGTACATAGATAATACAGTGTATAAGGATGAGAAAAGTGAGAAAGGTATGTACACACCAGTGATGGTCACAGTACTAGATAATACAGCGTCAGCTGGGAGTCACCGACGGTGCCGGCCCGCTGCTGTACCGTGCACGGTGGCACACGGCGGCGCGCGGGAGAGGAGGAGTAAGGGGAGAGTCAGCATGCTCACGCCGCCCCTCTCCATAGGGATATATGGCGGCACTGCGGGGCACGGAGTCAGTAACGTTGGGGGCCGACGCACGTGTTGACGGCACCGGTCACGCTGCTCCCTGTAGGGCGCGGCACGGCTCAGTGCCGTCTCTTGGGGAAGGTATAATCTGACCGTATATATGTCGGCGTCCGTTATTATTCGTCCTCACCTTGGTGCGGTAGGTGAATTCAGTCTCTAAATTCACCAAGAGCAAAGTGTTTGATTACACACATGATCTCACAGTACAATAGATAATACACAGTGTATAAGGATGAGAAAGTGTTATATACCACAGTGATGTCACGTACACAGTAATACAGTGTAAAGATAGAAAAGGTTATTACACAACATGAGATTCACAAGTACATGATAGTATCATGTAAGTGATGAAAAATTATTATCACACACTGCTATTTCACATGTACAACAAAAGAATAACCACAGTGTAAAAGTCATGAAAAGGTATTTCATTCACAACAGTAATGTCGTACAAAGATAATACAGTTGCAAAGTAATGAGAAAAAGTTTATTATCACACAGTGTTGTCACGTACAATAGTTTAATAAACTGTGGAAGTATAAGAAAAAGTTACTTACACAAAGATGATGCACACGTTAATAGCAGAACAGTAACGAGTCCTAAGAAAAAGAAGTTTTACAGGCTACAGTGATGTCCACAGTAAATAGATAATACAGTGGAAGGACTGTTTCACAGAGCGACCGGTGTCCCGCTGTACCCGTAGCAGGGGGCACACGGCAGCGGCGGGGAGAGGGTAGGAGGGGAGAAGCGCTGCCTCACCCGCCCCTCTCCATGGGGATATATGGCGCACTGCGGGGCACGGAGCAGTCGGCTGCCGCAGGTCGCGGCCGTACCGCTCCGTAGGGCGCGGCGCGCCCATTGCCGTCTATGGTTTTATGCGGGAAGTAAATCGGTCTTATATAGGGTCGGGCGTTCATATTACTCCCCTTGTCGGTCAGTGTGAATGCAGCCTAAAGTGATGAGAAAATGTTATTACCACACATGATGTCACAGTCATTAGATAATACAGTGTATAAGGATGAGAACAAGGTTATACACCAGTGATGTCACGTACATAGGATAATACAGTGTATAAGGATGAGGAAAAAGGTTATTACACACAGTGATGTCACAGTACATAGAGAATACAGTGTAAGATGAAGAAAAGGTTTACACACAGTTGAAGTCACTAGTAACAGAGATAAATGTAATTACCACTACACGTAATGTAAGTGAATATAGAAAAAGGTTATTTCACACAATGTATGTCAGTACAAATGAATTACAAGTGGTGAAAGTATGAAAAGGTAGAAACAGTACAGATAGTCCACAGTACAGTAAATAGACAATAAGTATAAGTAAAGTGGAGTTAGTTACAAGTATCACAGTACATGTATCAACGTGATCATGAAAAGGTTCACAGTGGACAGACATAGATTAATACACTGTGATGCGTCATAGAAAGATTTTACCATCACAGTTGATGTCACAGTACTAAATTACTACTATCAGTTGTAAAGTCATTGAGAAAAAAAGGTTAATTTCACACAGTGATGTCATAGTACATAGAAGATACAGGGTAAGTGATAAAAAATGTTATTGCACACATGAGTCACTTTTGAGGGTTGATGTTCACATAGTAGTGTTACACAAATAAGTGTACGGATTCAATGCTTGGGAAGTATTGTCAATACAAACTCAAATTCTCGTTGTCAAAAAAAAAACATTTATGACAGTGTTATACATTGCTACATTGTTGCAGTACATGGACAAGCATTGTTACGTAAGTCATTATGTAGTCTTGATTAATTTCATGTTTTCTGAATTTCTGTCTCGGTTACTTTGACCAATCAAATTCTTATTAAATCTCATGTAAAATATAATTGAATGTAAACTTAATAACTGGTTGTGCGCATTTTGGATTCACAATTGCATGTAGGCGATGGTGTCCGTAGTGATAACATATCTAAGTGAACAGAGGAAGATTCTCGGGGAAGCAAAAAGAATACACATTATTTTTAATTAATATAATATTTAACTTGTTTAAATAGGAGAACAATCTTTGTAATCTCTCAAACTACTTTAGTATTATATTTAAGTAGGTGTTGTCGTTTGTGTGAACTATCTTACAAAAAATCTGCCATATTATATAAAAGATTTTTTCACAGTGTATTTCCTGGTGAACGCAGCCTTGTAAAACATGGTAAGGAAATGTTGTGCGTCCAGGGCCCTGAGCCAGCACCCCGGGAACCCGGGTCAAGTGACCGGGGCCCAGTGGTACTGGAGGGGCCCACTCGGGCCCCCGGACAATTGTACAGTGTCGGGCGGCTCTCATAGCGATCGTGTTCTTCTGGACACGATCGCTATGAGAGATTTGCAAGGCACTTCACTGCTTTCCCCGCCAGGATCTGCTGCAGATCGGAGACATGGAGGACTGCGATTGACGTCATGGATACCATGCCTACTGCCGGGGAAAGCAGTGAACAACGAGATGAGACTGCATTCCAGTGAGGTGATGGGGGAGACATGGGGGGCTGTGGTATACAGGAGGGGCTGTGTGTATACGGAGGGGGGCAGTGTGTATACAGGAGGGGGGCAGGTGTATACCGGGGTGGAGTGGGTAGCAGTGTATATACACGGAGATGAGGGCAGGGGGGAGTGTGTAACGTAGGAGGGGGCAGTGTTTATACAGGGGAGAGGGGGGGCAGTGTGTACAGGAGGGGGGCCATGTTGTGTTATACAGAGGAGGGGGCAGTGTGTGATTGAACAGGGTGAGAGGGGGGAGTTGTTATAGAGGAGGGTGGGCAGTTGTGTATACAGGAGGAGGCGGGGTGGCAAAGTGCAAGTGGATGGCATGTGTGTAACAGGGGCACGAGGAGAGGTGCAGTGTGTTAAACCGGGAGAGGGGGGCAGAGTGTCAGGGGGAGCAGGGGGCAGTGTGGCAGTGTGTATAAGCGGGGAGGGAGGAGGGTGTCAGGAGAGGGGGAGTTGAGTAAAAGGCGGAGGGGCGCTTGGGTATACAGTGGGGCAGGGGGGCAGAGTGTGTATACAGGGGGAGAGGGGGGCAGTTGTGATACCGGGGAGAGGGGGCAGTGGTAAAGGAGGAGGGAGAAGCAGTGTGTATACAGGGGGAGGGTAGCAGTGGGTATACCAGGAGGCGGGGGAGGGTGTCCAGTGGGCGGAGGGGGGGGCAGTGTTACTACTGAAGGGGGTGGCCCACAGGGCTCCTGGTCGTCCCCAGGGGGTCCACTAAACGCGGGCGCGGCCTGTGTGTGATTACATAAAATCAGTAGAGCCAACCAGTTGCTAAGTATTTAAGACAACATTACTGATAAAAAGTTGGGGAGAGGCATAAAGCGTCCAAACGATGAACCATAACACTTAACTCTGACCAAGAATATAAATAATGGGAACATGTCCCCAAATATAGTCATATAATAAACCATCCATACATCAACCAATGTTATGGGAAACAATAAGTGAATAAATAATGACAGAAGAAACTAATGAAGCCATTACACAGGGTTACCGTTATTACATCGAAAAGGACCAATGATAATGCCGGACTGAGAAGATGTTTACATAGATCCATACAATACTAGGGCTATGTCAATACAAAGGACTAGAAGATAAATTCGCCCAAGTACTTAGGACATGTAATCTGCCGGTGATGCCTGATGGGGTCACATGAATCGCGCCACGCGAACCAAGCAAAGGACACCCATTATGATTGACCCTTGGTGTAATCTAATAAATGCATGTAAGCGGACTATATCAGAAAACCCCAGAGTCATACCAGCGTCCGTGTTGAGTGCACTCAACTCCCAGCAAGATAAGAATACATACTTGATCTGTATTTAGTTCGTCTGTCTAAAAAAATATTCTTTTCGTATGAATCACCGAGATAGAATCATCAAAGCAAGATGCGAAAATGGATTTAACCATAAGATTCTCATACTGCTATGGATTGATTGCAACACAATGACTCAAGTGGATATATTGTGTAAGAGAGCTAGCCTAATTCACAAAATGGTCCCAACCTCCTCCATTTCTAGAGAGGGAGAGGAAGTGTAAGGGAACCCACCAAATAACACTTACTATATGAAAATTTAAAAAGGCTTTTCTACCACAATGAAAAAGACTTATCCCATCACTGAAGTCTACCAAGAAGATTTCTAAATATTTTGATGGCTATATATGTATTATGTAACATAGACAATATGCAAATATTTAGCAAAAAACATAATCTATAAAAAAGACAGGAAGACAATTTATCAATGACTTTGGTCATGAGTCTTAGTATTTTATCTCATCTGAGAGCGTCCATGGTGTAAGATTGGCACACATTATTAAAGTTCTGCGCCGTTTGTTTGTGCACGCGGTGCGTGTGTCTGACCAGGTCAGAACAAAATGTGCCGTACTAAAGTGGCGTGTTAGTGCTTGAGTCTGATCGTGCAACCACCAATTGTGCAGACATACGCCACAATTGTGTCTGTGCACATATCTGCCGCATGAATAAAGTGCTCCAAAAATGAAGAATGTCGCTGGCATTCTGCCAGAGAAGGATTTTGTGGGAATCTGTCGTCACATTGCCACCCTTATAGGCAAACTGCAACATAATGTAGTTTGCCACTAGTTTTAATAAGATTGGGCAATTGAAAGTGCGCAGTTGGAGAGCATTATGATGACTGCGCTATATTCTATAGTTCCTCATTTGCAGTTCCTCCGAAGTGTACACGGATGGAAGGTTAGTGCTAGTCAATGTGGGGAATCCACTCCACTTATCGTCAGTCAAGCTGTGTGGAGATCCACAACACAGCATGTTAGCCTATTCAGATCTGGTTATGGGGATACCCAGTGATCTGGTTGCATGCTTATGCCTGGTGCTCAAGGTAACGATGTAACAGGAGCTCTCTTGGTTAACATTACCTCACCTAGCAGCCCAGGTAGAGCCATAGCTAGTGGAAGAGGCTTCTGGTCCGTCCTCTCCTCTACATGCAGGTGGTGAGTTTAGGGAGTGTTTGGTCAGATCCGTGACTGGGCAGCCCCTGGGAGATGGAGAGACCCTATCATGGACAGAGGGTGATTTACTATGTGAAATAACATGGTCCGCTGCTCTGCCGCTAACACCCGGTCTCCTCTGCAGACCAAGGAGTCGCTGCGGAGTTTGTGGAGTCTTCAGATCACGGTTTACAGACACCAGATTGAAGCTACATTCTGGTTTGAAAACTAATCGTATAATCAGAGATTTTCAACTATACATCGTTCAACCCTAGTGAAGAGTGATCATCCCTCCTACGGGTACGGGTGAGGAACACAACCCGTGGGACATGAAAACCTTAGCTAGTATCTGACCCACAAATGTCTTATATATATGGCAGTATGCTAGAAAAGTAAATCCTAATATTCTGCTGTGTTTAGGCGTGTCAGACCCAGTATTTAAGCCAAACAAATCACTACACTAATGTATCAATCTGATTTGCACATATGAGAGAAAATTGATGAAATTCGTGCATGGCCGCCGTTCAATGAGAATGAGAACACTGACTGTGTCTGATGATTCAGATAGCTGAACCTCATATGTGTATTGCAGTGCATATTGTCACCACGTATTCGCTGGAACCAGAGAGAACCAGTATACATTGGGGAGGACTCTCTAATTCTTCTGTCCCTCGATGATGATACTTGACAGCCCATAAGTCGTCTATTTTCCTGTCTCCAAAGATGCAAAGTTGGTAACTAACCACTTCTATGCACAATAGACTGACTCATAAAATCTCTTACTTATGGATGCTGGAGACTATTTGTGCGCCTGCACACTGCTGAGGGCAAATACAAAGCCACTTAGTAAAGATTTTAATGGTTGTGTGAGTGACTTCTCCTGTAATGAAAAACTATTTGCTCATTGATATATTTGACTCTTTCCAGTGAGTCAACAACCTTTTCTCTATGGTGCTGTATGTTTCATTACTTTTTCACATAAAAGCATCACTCCATTGTAAACACAGGCACTGAAACCACCACAATCCACAATAAAAAGCATCAGACACGAGCCGCAAAAATAAGGATTCCAAAGACAAAAACTATAAAATGAATGATGGAGACCTAGTATCAGACGTTGTTGAACATGATATTGACATGCCATACAAAAATAACTGTACTATCCTCTATCTCTTTGCATCTCATCTGCTTGATGTGATGCCTTCTTCTCCTCTCAATGTCTAGTGATAACTCTACTCTCGGTTCATAAATATGGCAGCACGGAGCCCTTTCATTGTAAGGATCCCGTTGCGGCAGCCTGCTCAACACTCTGGTTAAGGGGACGCAGTGCAGAACGAGAACGGAGAGGAATATGGTTTATGGCCATGACATGAGGTCCAGCACCAATGGAAATAATATTAGTAGATTTTAATTTAAAAATTATTGAACTTAGAAGCATGGTGAACCTTACTATGGTAGTCATTCTCACTTTCAGTAAAGACACCAATGGACCATACTGGCATTGATACATAGGGTTTTCTGAGTTATAAACAGGCTAAATGGTTTTGTGATATCAGGTGATGAAGAGGGCTTAGACCAGTAATAGTCTCAACATCCTTGGTTCTGAGGACTTTTTTTTTTTTTATTGAGCTAAGCTATACAGACGAGCTAGGCGAGATATATTAATATTATATATATATATATAATATATATATTAGATTATACTGTATAATACGTAAGAACAAGGACCAAGAGTAACCTATACACAGCCAAGTCATCAGTTTTCAACAGGTAGATAAATGAAAAAATCAAGATGGATTATATATTGCACCCCGAAAGAGACCTGATCTCATGTCTGTATTTGTTTTATACATTTATTGCTTCGGATACAAAGTATTAAATGCTGTCTTACATGTTTTTCTATTCAGACTGCAATCGCTGTATAGAAAATACATTTTTTGTTATGTTCTGATACCCTGTTTTTCACAGCAATTCCACCTGCTCGCAAATATTAGTGTGGAAACCCCAGGAAATTGTCTTCCTTGTGCAACAGATCAATTGGTAATAGATGGTCTGGTGCTAGAACGGGCAAGAGTCAATCAATCAGCTTATCCCAAAATGGCAGCAATACTTTTGGGTTGATATTTTGTTGGAGTTTTGTCTCTGTACAATACACAAACAGAGCATTCGGAGGAACTCACTCATGTGAAATTATACTGGAACTGAATATCAGGACGTGTGATTGGATCTCATCCTGAGCAAACCAAGCCATGCTGGCTGTCATCAGGTACTGAACATATGTTAATTCTATTGTCTGTATTACCCTCCTAATCGTCAGCTAACATTTTAACTAACATAACCAGTGTCTTAATGTGCCAACTAAACATGCTATGGCCCCTACAGACTGGACTCACTGAGATCAATACATTGTAGTTCTTTGTAAAAGGTTATTTATTCTTTTTTCCAATGCAATAAATTTTCATATCAAGGTTTAAGAAAATAACTTACTGCACATGTTGTTACACAAAAATATCATACCTTACCTCGTATATTCGTTCTGAACCTTAAACTTGACACATCAAATGGACGCCAGCCATTTGTTATTATACTGATTATTCATGGGGACATGTTCCAGAAGTCAGGCCGCGTCTTCACATAATCAGGTGTCAAGAGTCAGGTGGCAGGTTTTAGAATTGTTGAAAAGAGAAATCCGAGTTAAAAGTCAGGTGTCGTCCAGTAGGCAGGTAAACAGATACAAAAATGAGACATCAGAGTCAGAAGTCAACCTTGGGTCAGGGCTCAGATGTTACGTACTCAGGTTATCAGGTTTCAGAAAGCAGGTCTCAGGTTTAGGTATCAAAGTCAGAGGTTTAAGGGGTTTGCCCATGAAAAGAAGTTCTCAAATTAATAATCATTAGTGTATGTTTTACACAATAAGATCATTTATAATCCATTACTTTACATGTACTTAGCTTTCGCTGTTTAGCTCCTATTAGTCAATGCGTGGTCATTGTAATTGAGTTGTGGGTTGTAGGAGGGACTCTCTAACGGACACTTCATGGATCCCTGTTGTGGCTGAATTCTGTTTACATTTCATGGAGCAGGTTATCTACACTTTCATTTAGCTTCCTGAAAATCCATTCTGCTAGCATCTCACACAGTCATCTTGCTACAGATCTTCTTCTCATGTTATACAAGGAATCTTATTTTTTCTGTAGTTGTGAATTTAAGTGCAGTGCACTCGCTGCTTTCTGTCTGAAGTCTGTGTATGAGACTCTTCTTGTAGGAGGGGGAGAGCCAGAAGATACAGCCAACTGCATCTTCCAGCAGTAAGAAGCAATTCATGGAGAGAATCTGTCCTGCCCAACCATAAAATCAAAATTTATGGTGGGATCCCTGGCAACTGTAAACTGTATAACCGAGGACTGGTAAGAGCGATGTATATATCACGTGAAAATGCCTGTTGATTTTTGTTATCAAATGAATTAAAGAATGTGTTCATTTGGTTTATCCTGAGTAGTTGATTTACAATCTTTGTCTTATGGGTAATTATACCCTTTCAAGGCCCTAATGTAAATATACAATATTTTGTTTAAGAATGTATAAATTGATGGTGGACACGATCTTTTATCTGAATCATGCTGACAACTTGTAGTTGCATTTTTTCATACATGCTTTGTATCCACTGCAAAAATGTGACTTGATGATGGTCTGGTGCGCATTATTTGTAACTCTTTGCACATACCAAGTGGCAAAGACAAACTTTGTTTTATTTTTTTTTTCAGCACCTGCCTCCACTCCAATTTTAAGTGTAGCCAAAGAGCTTGGCGGATCTCAAGTAATGTAAATAGAGATTGTATGGAGGTCCCAAATCCTTCAATCACCTCTTGTAAATCAATGGACGATTTGTTTATAGTCTGAATGGAGGGTAGGTTCTTATACTACAAGCAGTCTAATAAATTGTCCATGAACACGATCTTGGAAATTGAGTGAGCACTTCTCGAGGTCTGCCGCAGTCGTTGGAATAAGAACAGTTAGGGGGGATAAAGTCCTATCGACGCGAGTAATGAGGTGCTTCTTGACCACACATAGGGAGATTCATATTGTTCCACTGTATTAAACTAGTGTATAAGATAAAACAAATAAAATACATAAAATGCTGCATCACATTGCCCCATAAACTTTTTTTTCCCCCAACAGATGCGAAAGGGCAGGACAGACGAATCCTGTTTGCAGACTTTGGTGTCCCATTTATTTGCCCTTCTAAAGTTTTGGTGAAGTGAAAGTAGGACCCCCTAGTCAAGTGTCAAAAAACCCACCCCCATTTGTCATTAGCTAGCCTAACACTTACTTTGGTCTTGAGACTTTTTTTTAATCAAAGATCAAATCCATTCAGGCCACTATGTTTGTAATCTATATAGTTAGCGGACGTGTGCTAAGCTGTTATTTTTGCGTGAATTGTTGTTTCGTCAAAAAGAAAGTGATAAAGAATGATATTTAAAGTAAAAACACATGCCATTTTTTTATCAGATTTTGTCTCTCTTGTTTGACCGTTTACATGATGCCAAAACGTTAGCTGCCAAGTTTTTTGAAATTATTCTAGTTGCTGAAAAAGCCACAGGACTCCCCCTCACGTAAGCAGCTTGATCCTAGAGATCTTACTCACTAAAAGGACCTTGCATGATATGCAATACCATTGCAATCAACCTATTACTCTAACTCCAACTTTCAGCCGTCGTACCAGGCAATCTAACTGGTATATACTGGGGGACACCACCTGGAAGTAATTACCCAGTTTCTTTATGATCTAGTATCAGATCCAAGCAAAAAATGGCAAATAACTTACCCTAGTTATTAGCGGTATACAATGACACATTTGGAGATGTAAAGAGTCGAATACAGCTGTGAAAAGAACCTCTTTTTACCTCATGGTTATATAATATCAATATTAAGTGACAGAGGGCAATCCAGGTAGGATCGAATGCATAGATGTCTCTACACTATGGTGCTAACTGATTAATTAATGTCTTCCATCTTAACGCAACCCTTAATGAAATATCAGCCAAATATGAAACATGTATTTACTGTTTTTTTAGCCAAAAGCATGGAGAAGCTGGGTACTGCAGTCAATATGGTCTCTCAAGCTCAGAGGTATTAAAAGTCATGTGAACAGGGTCAGCACTCTAGACAATGCTGATGACAGTGGGTGGTGAAATCATTGCCTCTTAATATAAAGCTGTAGTTTCCATGGGGCATCTGTTCATTCATATTATGCATGTTATACATGGCATTAAAAGGATAAAATGTCCATCAATAAAATTGTGTATATTTCCGACCAATTTGAAGACACTACGTGGCTCAGGATTCATGTTACTATCGTGACTGTGATTAATCCTCAGCTATTCCCCACATGCACATGTAACCCTGGCTTTGAGATCGAGGAGTGCATGTCCTTCTGGGTGGGAAGAGACGGAAGAAAGCCACGACTTCTCTTTTAGCCCATTAAGCAACAAAACTGAATCATATCATCCTTTCTATTTTCCACAATATCTCCAAATTTAAGGGGTTCGTTCAACCTATTTTAAGTTTGTGTTACCCCCTACACACATAAAATAATGACTTTTTCAACTATTTGGTTTCATTTTATTAATTCACAAATTACTCTTTTTAAAAGAACACTAGGTATAGTTTATTATGAATGTCTCCTTGTTGGAAAACTATTGTCCTTCAATTTCTATCTATAGGCTAACTTTTTGGGGGTACAACCTGCTTGCACTCGCATAGGTACTTCAATATAGATTTGTGCTTCTACGACAATATTTTGTCTAACTGTGAATTATCGACAGCTTTGTATTCGGAAGCACTAATTGGTAGAGTGGGAGTGGTGTAGCATTGGGTGGACTTTGAACTAGAGAAATTTTAATCAACTTCCCAATATATTCACAATATCCAGAGAAAATAACAGACATAACACGCCCTGAGCAGACAAATATTTCCAATATCCGTGAATCAGTCTGTCAGAGAACTAAGTAGCAATCTCACTATGGCATTTTAATGTACTTTAGCTTACGGTGGTTAGATTTATCAAAGATTGTACTTGTTTTACAACATTTGCTAAGACAACTGTCGACCAGGACAGCTGCATTGTTTGCCAACTGTATGTCTCTCACGTTGTAAGGGGTTGTCGTGATCGGGGGACTTTCATGATGGGTAGCTGTCAACTGTTCCTGTACATGATATTGCTCATTACTCCGAGCCATGGCCTTGCAAGAATTGTTCCTGCCAATGGTCGGGTGCCAGATTATTACTGAAGGTGGATCTGTGTGTGATCGTCTTGAAGGTACATATTTTTCTACCTGAACCAAACTCCATTACAGAGCCCTTTCCAAAAAATAAGTGTGCGGTCACACAGAGCATTTGTATTGTCTTAAAAACTGCATACTACAAATGCCCGGGATCTAAGTTCGCTATGAATCCGAAGGTCAGTGCGGCTGCAACGCAAACCGACAGCAAAGTGTTTAGTGTTAAAAACCTGAGAACACGAAAAGTAATGCGGGCATGGGGCAGAAACTCCGTGTGCCTACAATCCGCCATCGGTGCGCGCAAGAATTTACGATTATTTCCTGGCTTCTACACGAAAAATGGGTTAAAGCAGTGATAAATCCCCCCTGCCCCCCCCCGTATTTTGCAGTAAAATATGAAAACACCAGGTCCTTGTCGCTGAGCTTCGCATATCGCTTCTTGGACGCTCACTTGGATTCCTGCGGGGGGGGGGGGGTCATCACCATCCCGGGCATTTACATAGCATTTTAAACCAATACAAAAATCCTGTTGAAAAACGCACCCTTGAACTAAATCTGTCATGTGTCAATTTTGGAATTGGCAACATTTGAATTAGAGCTTTTTGGTGAAATGTGTCCCGTGGATTTGACTGACAAACTTGTTTATCTTGTCCTTTTCAACAGAAACAAGAACGCCCGAGTCTGAAGAGCTCTCAGTCCGCAAATAAGGAAACAAAGATGTTCAAAAAATAAACATATATGATTTAACACACTTCATAATTTAATGGTACCTCATATTGAGGTATAAACAACACTGTGGATTAAGTGACGGGACAGCAAATACAGTTCACTATAATGAGCGGTATGTGCTTATGTGTAGTAACAGATCTTTCAACAGATGCCAATTAGGCTAAAAACATTTTTGGAACATTACTTTTATTACCCTTCAATATTCTTACAAGTATGTTATTTGTTGTCAGAGATTTCTTATTCTAGAGGCTTAACCGCCCTTGAATGTTGTAACAGTGACTTTCAAATTAACCCTTTCTGATGTCCCAGTACTGGAACTGAATATAAACCAAGACACACATCAGCTCTAGGTGCATGTAAAAATCTTTCCCCATTTATTTCTGAACCAGTCTCTAATTCCAAACAGAAAAAGGAGCATTGGGGGCTGCGAGAGGAATAAGCATACTGTAATGCATTGCCCTAATAATTCACCATCACTTCTGGGAAAAGTTAATAGGGGGCCTTGTTCACGACATGTTTATCTACAGAATGATAGAAGAATTCTCCCAGAAGTTCTTACTAACCAAAACAAGGGATAAGTCAATGCTATAGAAACAAGCATAAGGGAAGGATGACTCATCTATAAACGAGTGTCAAGGAAAACCCTTACTAGCATGTTACATAACAATGAATGTTGAATCATTGAAATACTGGACATTGCTTGACCCCTATGTGACCCCTGCTCCGAAACCAGTGCGATCTCCTTAACATTGTGATATTAAACACATGTAATATTTTTTTAACCTGATCTTTACTATCTTGACCATGCCAGTGCACACTTGTATGGTAGCCTTCTTCAGCCTGCGCAATGTCAGACCATTATATCGGTGGCTTTGGCGCCCAAATCAACCCATCCCAATCCCCCTTTAAGAGAGTTGCTTGGGCTGCTTTATGTGGCTCACGTTTGCAGCAATACTGTATCTAATTCTAGTAAATTTGGTTCTGTACTCTATCTATGCTTACAGCATGTTCGGTATTGTACTTATGTGGTAAACTTGTTCTGGTACTGTATCTATGTAGAATCTTGGTTTTCTACCTTATCTATTTAGTAAGCTTAATATTGGTACGTAGTTATTGAAAAAACCAGAAGATAATTTGAAAAATTTTAGATTTGTGTGCCACAAGCTTTTATATAACCCATGATCCTATTGCCAGATTACATTTCTGGTGTATCTCCACACCTAATAACTCTTAAAAGGAAATCTACCACCAGGGATAAGGATTGAAAGACCGAGCACACTGGCCCCTCCTAGCCATTGTTTTATAAAAAAGGCTTTAAGGTTAATTCAAATGAGCCCACGGGTCTCCAGGCTCCAATTAACACCTCTGAGCCTCTCCATAATTTGTATAATTTCTAAAACAGGCATTTTTTCCTGTAAAGCAAGTGGCAAGAAAGACGCTTATAGTAATACATTCTATACATAGCCAGAGGACGGGGCGCACAAGAGGCCACTATTTCAGTCTGAGGTATATGCTCCACATACCATGTCTTATCACCATTTCAATACTTTGCCAAGATGCTACTGAATTCTGTAAAGTAAGAATAATAGTAAATATTGCTGAGGATTTGTGGATCTGTATCCGACCTGACAAATAGCAGATAGAATGACAATGTGGATAATGTCCTGTTTGGGGCCCTTTCCACAAAAAAAAAGAAAAACAGCCCAATAATACCAGCCTGTGGCCACTCCAGTCCCAACCATCCGGATGGTTGGGTACTGCTGTGGCATTTGTGGGGGGGTTAGTTCCGTCTCTTCCCGACACCCCTTTGGTGTGGTGGGTAACGGGTACCATGGGAGTATGAGGTTTGACATAGCCTTTTCAGTGACTACCGCTGAGCACCACCGCGCTATTTACTCCAGATAGGAAATTCTCAACTCATAATAAAAAAACACAATTTTTTGAAAAACTAGTTATTGAAATTAAAAACTCCACACTCTCTCTAACGACATTTTAGTATTCAAAATTATAACACACCTTTGTGGTTCATACCGTCGTTACTCACTTCACATACATGAATCTAAGAGCCATAAAGGGAAAAAAAAGTGCTATTTTAAAAAAATATATATCAATGTACATAACACAAATGTGTATACAGGTCCAAATTGTTTGGACACCCATCAGGCACGTGTTTCAGGAGTACTCTTGATAAAGCAAGAAAAAACCTTGTCGGGTGTGGATGCCAGTAAATTTTGTATGTTCCTCTTGTCCTCTGTTATTTCTCTGGGTAATATACAATATTTTGTATGTAAAGAAAAATTTTTTCTTCACTTGTTCTAGAGTACTCGACCTTCTATACCGGGTATATCTGTGTGTATTTCACATAGCGTAGTTTAGTCTACGGTTAAAAAAAAGACCATGTCCATCAAGTTCAACCAGGAAGGGAAGGGTTTGCTATGTTTGGAGAGGATTAGGGGAAACCATTCTATTAATAGAACCCTCAACTGTTTTGGTGTAAAAAGGCATCTTAGACCCGTCTGAAGCTCTCTGCTGTCCCTTGCTGGTGATCTCAGCGCCCTGAGGCCGCCTATTCCACAATTATACAGTTCTTCATAGTAAAAGAACCCTGGCTGCCCTCATGATATAAAGCCTTGATTTTCTCTCAAAACAGAGCCGTGCCTCCCTCTCCGCTTTATCGTCTTTTGATTTGATTATTCTAAACAACTTACCACCATATTTGGTATGGACCATTTCTAGTTTATATAATTAATCATTCCCCGTCTGTAGTGCGTCTCTATTCCAACTACAATAAAATCATGGTTGTTTTTAATCGATAGATCCTGACTAGACCCTCCATATCCCTTATTATTTTTGGGGCTCTACATTGAGCCCGTTAATCTAGCAGCTCGACCAGGGAACATCACATTTATTTTATTTATTTATGATATGTCTATGTACCATGTGTGTTCTTTTAACTCGCGGTTGACTCTTTTCACGTGTATGTTGTCTGTTTTAAAATCTGATGCAATAAAGATGTTGATGTGTGTTGCTTATTAATCACTCTAGTCATTGCTGATTATTATGACTATGATCATGTGTCTTGCTTGCTAACCTATGCCACTAGTGTCCACGAGGTGGCACTCAGGAGCCTTTTCTTGTGCGGCATCTCAGGCCACACCAGAGATTGTACTTCCATGTATCTTACCTGCAGTTGCCAGACAGCCCGTACTTTGCTGTGCACAGAGCTACTTGTGTAAAGTGATCACTCTACCGTGTGACTATTTTCTGCTTTATATTGGTATGCCTCAGGTGCTGTGGTATCACTTGACAACTGTGATAGGACAGACGGGAGTATAAATCACCAATTAAAATTTCTCTGTGTCCTGGCACTTGCGATAAATAAGCGGTGTCGTTGTTTAGTTTTGGTGGCAACCACTCGGCCTCTTAAAAGTTTTCCCATTCACTGACGATATGTTTAATACATGGTAGGGAGGTCATATAAGTTATGAAGAATTGGTAGCACTAGGTACTTTCATAGCCAGAAAATATGTTTGGGAGATGTTTATTCCGGTCGCGTACATGTTATTGCCCAAGACGACATGGCTATGGCACCTAAACTCGGTATGGTGCGGACAGAAGCTGTGCTCACCAATTTCATGCCTGCATCAAAAGATATACCATGTCTCGATCTAAGTGTGATCCATTTACACTAACTTATGGAGACCAAATATTCCAGCCACATCTTTTAAGCATAAGATACGCACATTTGCGGACGGCTAACCAGTCCCCATTGACGTCTATGGGCGCCTGGCCCCTGTGCCGAGAACAGTTGTGCTGGCTCAACTGCATACAGCCGCGGCTGACTGTGCATAGGTGAATATGACACTAGTCCTATATTTGGCGGCATGTTCCAGCGCCATCGATGCTCTTCTCACTTTCTATAGAGGGGAGGGATGACAGCGATCAACCGCCTCCTCTCCAGTAAGTGGCCGTTTCCGGGGCTAGCACATTTTGTGTGAATTACCTAAGGAGTCTGATTACTTCTTCAATATTTTCCAATAGTATTGCAGTATATAGTAAAAATGACCTTAGCATCAGCCTCTCTGCAGTCGTGTTGCGTCATTATACACTGTATGCACCGCATCACAGAGTTTAGAGGTTTTTTTCTCAGCCTGTCATAGATATCGGATTGATGCATTCCATAAACATATGTCAACAATTTTGTGTGGTGCCATAAGGGGGCAGCTTCCTGATTCTCTCTGATGACAGACTCTTTGAAGCAGAACCTACTCACAAGAGAGGGCTAATCCATGAACATGTAGGGGGCAGCTACCATGACGTAATCCCAGATCTTGCACTTAAACACCACTGGCGACAACGTGTGCTGTAAGGTTCGTGTGAGGGCCCATACTTCTCTTTGCTTCGTGATATCCTGTTGCTCCTACCGTAACTGCCCCATGTTGCTTAATCCGAGAGGGGTTGCCGTCTCCCAATTGGTCTTCCCTCCCGGCTGGTTGTCAGACCCCTCTTTGGGTGACTCATCGCGCAGGCGCGTGCCTATCTATTTTAAATAAGGGGGGGGATAGCTGTTTGCTGAGAAAGGCTTAAGAGACATGTGGGTTTATCCTTTTTAAGGATAGTCCTCATATAGAGAGTGGAGTTATTTTAAGGGGTCTCTTAGTTGTTCGTGTTTCCTCGTAAGATTGACAGATCCGGGGTTCGCCTGTACGAGATGTCCAGACTGCCGGAAATACACGGGGAGGATGAGTGGGTGAATAAAATCAGTCTTTTGGGGGTGGTCTTTTTCTATGTGGTAGTAGAGTCCTGATGAATCACTTCTTACTATGAGCACAGCTGCAGCTTCTGGTGTCATTCGGCGAAGCCCCCCCGGCTCTTTTCGTGACAACGGGAGCGGGCTCACACCTTAGTGACCTATGGCTCACTTACCCCGCCCATACGGCGCTCACCAGTTCCCGCCTTTAACCAAATACATCGGGTTAAAAGGAGTGGTGTGGGGTGACTGATTGTTGCTGCTCCCTTTATATAGTTAATAGGGAGCCGTTAAGGACCAGAAGAGCGGCTCTTCTTCAGTGGCCTGAGCCTATGAGCCACTAAGAAGAGCTGTAATTTCCATCACCACCTGTGTCTCTCCCCTGGCTTGCGTGCATTGGATCTCTGTGCACAAGCTGCAGCACAGATTCTGTAACCTATTGGCTGAGGCTAATAAGCGCTCATCTCTAGTGCTGGAGTAATTCTGGTTTCCTGCCGAGACTGAGGTCACATGCTGCCTGCCCCCTTCAGGAAAAGCTGTATGCATTTTACATAAGGAATGATTAAAGAGAACAAGATGATCTAGACCCGGATAGCCAGCAGCATGAAGCAGGTATTTGTTGGAATTGTTTGAAAAGGCTCTCTAACAGGTGTTAAAACATAACTGTTAAAAGTTATGGAAAAATTAGTTTAAAAACGGGGCGTGCCTGGCCGCTGAGGAGATGCCGCGTGAGGTGCGAGCTCCGTACCCATCTAACGTTCCCCAGCGATCTAACAAACGCAGCACGGAGGCAGATAGCCCAGTAAGCCCTTAATATGCACCCCGGATCCAGCGGGGACCTCGGAGGAAGAGGGAACAAAAGACCCCACAACTAGGGATATGCCCTACTTCCGGCGGACGCGCACCGGCAAAGCTGGTCCGCGGGAGCGAAGCACAGGCCGCCAATCGCTAGCGGTAAAGCAACGCATACCACTACCGCTCAGAGCAGACTCTCCCCCACAAACAGCAAGCTATCGCCTTATTACTTTGAGTTCCCAAACAGTGAGGCACAGGCTCGAAGATGACAGGACAGCCACAGCACTTTCCCGCTCAGCAGAGAGTGCTGCAGCAGCTACCGCTTTCCCTCTGCCAACAGCTAGCACAGCTCTTATAACAGCTACAGGATTCCCTCCTCACCACAGAACCTTGATAGGAGACCTGATAGATGGGATCCTGCGCCTCCTTCCTGCAGCCCAGCCTAAGCACGAGAGCAAGACAACAAGAAGGAACATAAACCCGCGGGAGCTAATCTAAGCAATACTCCAAAGGGAGAAAAAGAACTTTCTTCTCACAAGATAGCTTTTTCACGCTTTTCAAACATCGACAAACTGGTATCTGGAGAATCCTTAAATTTATGCTAGAAGCTCGAGAATACCATGTTTACATCACACAAGACATTACGTCACTTAGTCCTCAACTCTACAAGCTGTCAGTCGCAGGAGTTGGGGCTGCGAGTGATCTTCACACAGACGAAAAACTGAGGTCTCCTTTGTGAATGCTCATCACTACGATCTTGTGGATTTCGCATATATAGTTTAACAATTACTGTTTGGCAGGTCTATTTCAAGCCAAGATTATTGGACCTCTGAAGACCGTGGCGATAACGGCGCAACAAATTATAAAATTCAAGGAGGAATTCTAAAACAACAAAGTGTCCAAACGCACGTTCTTAAGCATATCATCCAACAAATGTAACCAAAAGTCACTACTTCTGACTTAGCGGAATACTATCGAGTTCAGCATCGGTCAGGCCACATAGTACACCAAGCCCTGCAGTCCCAAACCTGCCAAAATAATACCAAGGGATGTCCCTTGCCAGATTTCTTTTTATGCATGTAAAGACCAGCTCCTGTCACAATCCAGTTAAACTACAACCCCTACCTGCACCCTATGAATCCAGTAAGATGTTGTGAGTTGTCAGCATCTCCTCTACAACACGGAACAAATTCCAACCTATCACATCAATCCTCAGGGGAAAGTAATACCATACGATTGGGGCTTCCCCACGATGTAGATCGTCTGAAACTGGCAAACGCAAGTGGGGGGGGGTGTCGCGTATGAAATCCGGTGTGAGAGAATAGGAAACACAAAATCCTGGAAGTCATGGGGAATAAGGGAAAGACAATTGACTTCCCATTCTCGCAACAAACAAGACACAAACGCAGATCTCTTGACTCCAGAAGGGCGGATCAAATCTCAACCACAAACAAAGACATTCCTCCGTTGCTGAAAATTTAAGAGATGGGACGACCTGTGGACCCACACGTTTCCACTAGGACTGATGACCCCTACTGCAGTACTACCTACGTGTATCAGTTGCGGTACCTAAAAAACTTGTCTTTCTGTTATTGTGTTATTTATTTAAATTTTGTTTCAGGTCCTAGCAAATTCTTTTGGTAAAAAGTAACAAATGTGCACTCCATGGTTAGGGAGCTTAAAAAAAAAAATAAGCAAAATGTGTAGTAAACCTTTTTCTCTAAATGTAAAGGACTTAATGAGTCCCACTACAAGCGATCATACCCTATGGACGAGAAGCAGTTAAAGACAAATGTGACATACGTGTATGCCAAGAGACACATTGGGGTACTCCCACCCTCCTAGATTTTGTCTCACCCTCTATTCCGAATATCTACAACATGTCCTCTTTTCCGAAAAAAAAGAGAGGTGTTATGATGCCTTAAATCCCTCCCTTTGCTTAACCATAACTCATGTAGAAAATTGATGACCCGGTAGTCGATATCTACATAATAGGCTGTGTAATATTACATATTACATATACTATCGTTACCTATATGCCCCCCAACAGTGGGCAGCAGAGACTTTTCTTAAAACCTGCTGGAGCATCAGTACCATAGGGCAAGTTAAGAGGGAGGGGCCTACTGCATCAATCTGTCGGGGATTTGAAACGGCATCTCAACCCGTCCCTACTTAGATTCTACATCTAACAAATAAACAGATCACAATTTCCAAAACGATATTCTATGGGAACATGCACTATACGTAACGTCTGGGGCTACTTCAAGCCATCGCTCAGAAGAGACATACTTTTTTTTCTTCTAGACATAAAGTATACTCTCTAATCGACATGATTGTGGGAGATACTTTTTGCTTATAAAGTATGTTCATCAAGTATGGGCTGATTCAATGTCAGATCATGTGCCCAAATAACGGTAACATTAGCTGACACATTCTCATAACACAATGATTTTTGCCTCTGGATAGCAAATTATGTCCCAGTTTCCCACCCTATACCTCGGGCCAAAAGTAGAACTAGACCAGAGACTTCTTACTTTCAACAATATATGGGGAAGCAGACATTTCTCATTGGATAACCCACACGGGTTATAATCAAAGATGATTTAACTAAGTCTGTCTAGCAGAATAAAGGAAAGCCAGAGCGAGAGAAATTAAATAGCACTCTTACAAAGATACAAAACCTATAACAAACAAACAAACATATGACAACTCAGGTTATAACAGACCAATTGAATAAAGAAAGGGATCATCTCAGAACCTGAATGATGATAAATACGCCCCGCTCTTTAACAAAGCTTAAAACCAATTCCTACTCTCACGATCAGAAGCAGGGGCACTGCTAACCACCGCAAACCAACTCAAAAAAGAGCGCTTAAAGCTAAAATACCCTAACCTTCTACACCCACATACAGGAAAGTCATGTCCCCAAGAGAAAGCGGAACGCCATTCAGGCATCTATGCTGACGACCTGTCAACCTACACACTTCAGATAACCCCTCTCATATTCCGGCTCAGACCATTAAACAATTCCTTGACAAGCTCTCCCTCTCCCTAAAGTATCCCCCAGAAGCCCTAGCCAAGCTAACTTCCTATAACAGAGAGGGAAATCCTCAACACTATTAAAAGTGTGAAACCCCACAAATCCCCTGGACCCGTGGTTCTTCCCAGGACTATACTACAAAAATATGCCCATATTCCTTCCCCCCACCTGCTAAAAGTATGTGTGAAAAACCAGCACAGAATACGTCTCCTGTCCCACAAACGATGCTATCAGCTCTCATAATACCCTACCGCACAGGGGCAAACCACAGACAGACAAGTAATTTCGTCCCATCTCCCTATTAAACGAGGAAACATAAAACTCTACGCAAAAATTCTACCTAGCAACCAGATTAAAAATTATCTTACCATACATCATAGCACCCGTCCCACCCCGGTTTCTTCCCGGAAGACAACATCAGACAATACAAGGAACTTATAAACCTCTCCAAACATGTGAATTAGATAAAATCCCTGCTACTTTCCTCACAGTGGATCGGAAAAAGCATTCGACAGGGTGATTGGGAATATTGTTCAACAAGCACTACAAACAGTATGGTCTGGAAGGCCATATCTTAATGGCTATTAAGCACGCTACTTTCATGTCCCCAAAGACCTAAAGTATTTAGTTATGGGCATGTACATCATACCACTCATATCAGTCTTCGGTCGAATGGCACCAGCTGGATGTCACCCCCTAGTCCCCAAGAACTTTTGTAATTTCAATAGAGCCCTTTCAGATGCCTATGACGCACTAAACAGTATATTACAGGGTCAAGTGTGGCGCAAATTGAGCCATAAAATGCGCCCTTTTTTGCCGACGACATTATAATTGCAATGTCAGCAGGACCCTGATCCTACCTTTAAATCTATATTCACATGTGTCATTAGAATGTATTTTGGGGCAATCCCACTTACATCAGATCAACCAAAACAATCCCAAATTCTCCCAGCTAACATCCATCCTACCAACCCTACTACAACTTAAAAACACTTTCCCGTAGATTGGCATGAAGAACACATTACTACCGGGGCTTGAATTATCATTTCCAACCAATAATCTTTTTAAATTACACCAATTTATCCCCTTGATGAGCAAAATTGACAAAGAAGTTAACAGAATACTCCAACGGTATATTGTCATGGTTTGTAGGATAGCGTCCTATAAGATGATGATTCTTTCCCAAATACTTTATCTCTTCAGATCACTCCAATCCCACTCCCAGAAACTTTCTCATGAAAATCGAACACAAACGAGGAAATTATTTGGAAAAGCCAACTAACCCCAGTGTTGCTCTCCATCAACTCACGAAACCTAAAATAATGTGGTCTAGCAGTCACCAAGATCCAAAGACTACTACCATTCTGCGAAACTAGAACAATCCGGAAACGTGGGCAAAAGGGGGAAACAAATGGCACTATAGACAACAATATAATAAAGGTGCACCCATTAGCCTTTTGAATAATCAATTCCCCTATGCAAACACCAAATCCCGCTCTTTCCTTATTACCATGCAAACAACAGATCAGACATGAAATTGTTATCCACAACAACTCCAGGTACAAACAAACTCTCCGTCTAAAACTACCCCTATCAATCTTTTAGAACAAAATCATCCCGCAACCTGAACTTTGAAAGCTGGACAAACCAGGGAATAGACACTTTATCGGACATGTAGAAAATGAACACTGAGTCCATTTAATTTCTAGCCTCTACGGTACGTCCTGGCACAAGACGAAATTTATAATATCTTAAAATAACTCAACTACTTATCTAACAACCTAAACACCTACCTATGATTAGCGACACATTCTCACATGGCTAGAAAGTAGTAAACTCTGTAACAAATGGGGATCTCTTTCTTCTCTTATAAATGTATAGGCAACTAATGGAAGCAACAAATTAACCTCATATGTCTTGTGCATGGGAAAAAGATCTAAATAATTGCTCGTTACTCAGCTCTGTCCGAATGGGTACATGACACTCCACAACTAAAACACTGGGTGCACACAGACACATTTTCAAGCAGTGCATGTTTTTCCTCATTGTGTGTGCTGAGCCTTTTTTCCTAAAACCCACATGCGTTGGTAGTTCACAGCCAGCTAGACTAGCAAGATCTACCCTTTCTACACCACCTGGATCGTGGAAGGTTTGTGGTCAGAGAGGGACTTTAGTACACATATCCTTTGGTCCTGTCCCATATTCAGGCTTATGGCACGAAACTATAACACCTAAGAGCCCTAGGAATAAACATGGTACCATTCTCTCCCTCCGCAGCCCTACACTATAGAACTGCATTCGTTACCCCCTAGGAACCGAACTATCTCCGCTCACATCTTACTTTTCAACAAAAACGTCCATCACAAGACTTGGACAGAGCTAATGCTCACCCCTGTATAGGGGAAACACTAGCACAAATTAACACGACGCAGTTGTACGAAAAGGCCAAGCTATCCCAGTCAACAATGATACATATCCTTCCAACTCCACAACAGTGGAGTCAAGTAGTGTGACTTAAAGATCTCTCTTATTTCAAGAGTGACCCGATTAATAATACCAAGATGCTAGGCTTGAGTTATTGTTATACGTTTTATGTTCTATTGTTTATGTAAGGTATAGACGTCAAAACAAACCAAAGATTTCCAACCAATGTGAACAAGCAATACATGAGCAAAAGAATCTTGTCTTACCCTTGTCTCCTTCTTCATACAGACCTATTAGGGAAGCATAAGATTCAACTCATGTTCTACATTCTAGCAAGAAAAAAAAATGAAGACTATTTAAGCTGTAACTTTGGCAAATGTTCATTTGTTTGTTCGATATTAAATGTCTGGTCTACGATAGCCCCTGCCTGTATGATCCGTTATATCTGTTATACTATGAAACTCAATAAGATTATGAAAAAAAAAAAAAAAATTAGTTTTAACGTGCCTTATACAAGATTTTGCAGAAAATAAAGAATCTGTGTCATACATAATGATTTGTGTAGGGGGCTGGATCTCTCTTATGTGAAAGAATCAGTTCTCCCCACATGATGCTGGGTACAGCAGACCATTCAATTACATGTACATGATAGTGGGCCCCAATGAATCCGCTGTGTTGGGAATGACATATTCAGTGTAAGGTGTCAAAAGGTTCTAATTTGGTATTTATTTACAGTATAAACACTACATAAGCCTTGCACTACATAAGAACTGCACGCCATCAAATGCTAAAATGTAAAGTCACCTAAAAACAGTTAGAAAAAGTTAGAAACAAAATAAAATACCCTCCACCTTCAAAAGGTGCACTTGCTAGAATTGCTGTTTTTGGTCCATCTCACAAAGTCCAACATATTTTTATCAGTTCAGTGGAAAAAAACATTACACTCAAAACAAGCGCCCGATGAAAACTATACGGCCATTTTCTCAAATATCCTCATACAGATATTATACTTGATAAGAAATAGATTTTTTTGCAAAAGTAGTTGAATTTTTAACCACAAAAACACAAAACAATTTGGTGTGCCTGTAATTTGTGGTAAAACCCGTGTCCTAATAATACATTTATGATGTTTATAGTAAAAACCAAGCGTTACAAAGGTAAAGGTTGGCAATCGATGTACCTCAAACACCGCTAAATACAACCTAAAATTTCCTAGGGCAATGGTTCACAAAAACAAACCCGCATGAACAAGTGACTAATCTGTTGGAAAGGTCTCTCTGTAATGCGGCAATTAATCAAAATGCCTGGACACCAGATGTAAAAATGTTAACTTACAGGAGGTGCAACCACACTCTGTAGCCGCATGCACTATGCACTGATCAAATGGATGGACTCCAAGAAGTAGGTTCAAATATCGTGGCTTCAACAACCGCTTTTGATTTGGATCTTCTTGAGTCCTTATTGATATTGGTGTTATATAAAAGTGCTACCACATGTAATTTACAGATTATAAAACGCACCAATGAATATTCTTGCTCATTATCGGTTCATTTAACAAACCAAACAGCAAACAATGTAGTATTTAGAGTTTCAGACAACCTCACCACAAACCAATGAAATCATTTTCCTTTCATTTACAACCTCTTCAGACTAGCCAGTAACCATGTCAGAGCCCCGGAAACTCCCCCACGTTCTGTCACATATCTCTTCATTCTATCCAGCATACCACTCCTGCATTAATCTTTTGTGAAAATTAATGATATGATAAGATGATAACATCATGTCAGTCTTTTTTCTGTTTCTTCCATGTCCGTGCAGTATAGTGAAATTGTGCGTATTCAGAAACACATACAGTATACAGGCTTCCTACTTAAGGACACCCTGACTTAATGACGGACCTCAGTTACAGATGGACTGCTTTGACCACTGTGACCTCTATTAAGCTCTCTGGATGCTTTACTATAGTCCGCAGACTGAAATGATCACTGTAGGTTTCTCTGTATTTTTATGGAAGTTTTAAATGATAACCTTGGTCCCATTACAGCAAAAGATTTGTAAATCCAATGGTCACTGATACAAAAAATATTGTCCTGAGCTACAATTAAAAATATACAGTTTCCCCGTAAGTTATGTACAGCCAGTGTTAGTAGTCATTTCTGGAGCTGCCCGGTTATATCTCATACTTTGGGTTCACCACACCAGACCACTGCTTATGAGTATAAAAGCAATGCTTGTTTTCTAAATGGTGCAATCCTTCCAGAATTACTCGATTGTCCTAATCCTATGATTATGGAGAGTATCATAACCAACCCCATTCACATGTAGGAATGGATTTTCTATCAAACATTGCGTATGTTGACCTTACCCTAATTTATTGAAATTTACATTAAAGTAATTACAATCTTTAACATTATTGTCAGACCTACAATATACACGTGAAACCCTTGTAGTAAATCACCAACCAAATCTGCACCATATAAATGTTCCTTATTTATCGTCCCTGCTTTATGCTTTATTTATGGGGCGTATATACCACCGCGTATATATACGGCGTATATACGTTCTCATACGACGGCAATGGGTGCACGGCACAGACATGAGCAGTACAGTGGCAGCACACTTGCAGCACCATAACCCATTCCGTAGGTCGGGAGAAAGATAGGCAACAACTGCATGTTCGCATATCTCATCATATTGCTAGTGACTCGGTGCATGCTTTCCCTTACGGTCGGACCCAGCATGAATTGGCATAACCTCTCATTTATAATCCCCACCATGCCTCCTCTCTCACTCCACTGCTGCTGACACCTCAAATTGCATTCTTGAGATTGTCCATTGTAACCATGACATGGGCTGCTTTCTCCTCTTCACTGACGCCCTCACACACTACATATAATATGGTGTCTGGATATAATGTACCCTGGAAATAATGCATCCAAAAATTCCCCTTCAAAACATAATTGAAAAAACATTAAAAAGACTAAATCATAGAAGATACCACATTATTGATTCATTAAATATGTCCATTTCATTATACTGTCCTCTTCGCTTTTCTCGAACGCCGATTCTTAATTTCTCTTGCCTTTAGGGCTACTCTTTTTCACAATTTACCTTCTACGTCAGGTACAACTGTCTGTCAGTACTCTCTCTAAGCTAAAGCACTACATTGTACTCTAAGGGTAAAGTTACACTGTGGTTTGCTGCAGACTGTAAAGCACCATAGTTTGTAGACATCGTCCTTCAGCTATGTACATGCCCCCTTGACCATATATTGGGTCCTGGGGTTGCTTGAAAGGATTCCACAGCGTGTTGACCATATAGAGCTGCAGCAGTTTGTAGGTGTTACCTTCCCCTGGAGATCTGTATCAAATACCCTCTGGTGTGTGGTTATTAGTAGTATCAGAATGTGAAAAATTCATGTCCAGCATTTACTGTAACCATTTAACATCATTTTTTTTATGTGTGTGTGATCTAATCCATACAATGTTATACTGCTAAGGCTACTCCACCAAACGGCGTTGCATGGGACTATATACGGCCCGCCCTATATACCCCCCCCCCTAAGCCAGCATGGCGTTCTGGCACAGCACAGTTGCAGTACGTATCGATCACTCACCATTTGGCGGACCACCGTACGTTCCATAACCAGGAAAGATATGGACGCTTTATAATACATGTGCAAAGTCACACAGAAACTAGCGCAAAGACTATAATAAATGTGGTCCCTAGGTCTCTGAAAGTGTGTGTAGGATAAACTGGAAGGAAAAGAGTATCAGGAAGGAAGGCTTTAAATCGTTCAAAGAATTTTTGGAAATTGTATCGCAAATCTGCTTGTGCTGAGAAATGATGCACATTGGGAATCTCTGACGTCAGGCCTGGGTGCAGTATATTTAATTAAAAGGCAAGTACCAACTTCCATCTGGGAGTAAATTCATAACATCGGGTATAATATTATATTTTTTGTTCTGTAGGTCGACATACTGTCTTCGAAGACACCCAACCCTTAACGAATTTTATGTGCCTAATGAGTGATAACCCGTTGTTCCTGCGTCCAATAGCCTATCACCCACCAAATAGACTTCTAAAAAAAAGAATGCAGTGATTTAATAGTCCATAGAAAATGACAAAATTGTGTTACCTACAATTTACAATACTGCAAAGCAGATATTGGCCCATACTACTGTGCATACCAAACGCTTAGAAAATGGAACGGATGTACATCCAAGATGAGGCAATGGAATCACTTTCCATTTTGCAGGTGGGTATGGCATCTGTTTGAAGCACATAAGTCAGCCCCACGGAGATCTGCTCATGTGCTTTATGTGAATTAAGGTCGTAAAGATATACCGAAGCTCAACAGGCAGGTGTAGAACTCAATCGAAATTCCCAATTTTGGTGGCGCAAACCCCGTTACTTATACAGTTTAAGCGACTGGGTGTAACCTCTTAATCAAGATTAGACATGATTGGTTATCATACTTTGAACCAACTAGCTTATTATTGTGGCTTTACTAAACACATAAACACCTCTGAATTGGCTTTAAATTTCCCATCAACTTCTGATTGGTTACTCTACAAAGTCTAATACCTTGATAGGTTTAGGCTGATCATCTCCTAATGCAATTAGTTCACAAAAGGCACTCTCTTGTGACATTTCCTGGC
The DNA here is from genome assembly GCA_019512145.1 of Engystomops pustulosus. NCBI lineage: Eukaryota > Metazoa > Chordata > Amphibia > Anura > Leptodactylidae > Engystomops > Engystomops pustulosus. The sequence continues at coordinate 216,747,991 of CM033641.1, read as the reverse complement.
ATCAGATCTTTAAAGGAACCTTCACCAAGGTAACATTTTTTGGGTTATACAGTCCTCCAAGCCCATAAAATGACAAACCATTGTGCTTTGTCATGTTTGAGTTTGTTAGGGAGGGCGTTGGCCAGGAACCAGGTATGTGCTCTATTGCCTATATTAGCTCATGAAAAAAATATACATCACACAACATATGTCCTTTTAAATGGCTTTTGGAAGCTGTAAATACGCAAAAAAAGTGCCTTGGTGACAAGTCCCTTTTAAAGTGGCTTTTGAAAAATCTTTTGGCAGTGTCCTTATCTATGGGGGTTATTTCACACCACCAGAGCACACAGCCTACAATGTGGTCTCCTGTGCTAGATCGCTCTGACTGCGTCTTTTTATGTACTCATGTGACAATCAGTGAGTGGAAGGTGAGAACAGTTTGCAACAGCTGAGCACATTACTAAGGCTTGACTATGCCTCGTATCCTGGGTCATTAACCCTTAACATGCTACGTCTTCGCAGCGCACGCAGAGCTGCCACCACCCTCTTCTACCAGCCACACATTAGTTTCCATCGATACTTCTCCAACAGCGTAAACTTCAGTATCTAGGACGGTGAAGGCAAGGCGCCGTCTTTAACTAGATTTAAAAACATTATAACTAATAAATTAAAGCAATCTTAACTAGCACCCAGGGAAGGTTACAATGTAATTTAAGCATCAAGGCTATGTGGCAATATAAATCTAAAAGTGTCTATAAGGGAGAACAGGGAGACTGGTGAATAGAGCTACACGTATGGTGTTTCGTGGTATGGGGACGTCAGCTGCTAGGCAACTCCTATGAATCCCCACTAATATACCCACTGCATTGACCTGCTCGAGGCTACCGCATAGCATCAGCCCTTCTCTGTTCCCAGGCATATGAAGATGCACCTCCTCTCTTTTTCTCTCAGTCCATCTCCTCCATGTTGTTGACACTCTATTCCCTTACGGGGGAGTAGCATCACTGAGAATGCTGACCATACCTATGGACACAATAATTATCAGGGGGCCATAAAACAAGATTGGCAGGGCCCCCATAGCAGCCATTCTGAATGGGGCCCATAGCCCAGCCTTCTAAGGGGCCCCATAGCTGGCCTCTGAATGGGCCCCATAGCAGACTTCTGAATGGGGCCCCTATTCCACCTTAAAAAATACATATATTTTTCACTCGCACAGTGAGCTACATTCACCATAATTTATCACACTTATATATATCCCTAATTTTATATCTTATATACATAACAACACCATCATCAACACCCATACAGCATAATGATACATACAGCATAAACAAACGTACATACAGTGTAACACGTATTAATATCATACAGCATATACAACATACCAGAATTACCACCTCTCTCTTATCCCATAATTACATATAGAGGATACAATTAGTGTAATCCTACTATGGCCCCCTACTGTAACCACCAGCTCTGTCCCTGCTGTACAAGGACAGCTTTCAGTGGCACGTGTCCGGATGGCTGCAGGTTCAGCCTGCTAGTTGGTGAACAACTGCCCTCTGAAAGTAGTGGAGGCCACAGCGTTGCCCCTCCCCATACTTAATCCATTCCTAGTCTTCAGAATTGGACCCACAATCCTGGTTGGAATCCCCCCTCCAAGGCTCCCAACTACCCAATGTTGGTGGCTGGGTTATGGCATGAATAGCTTTCTACAGCCACAACACGCATCACGTTACCTGCCATATCAAAATACAAGGGGATAAACTCGGCACTATCATGTGCGTCTAAAGGAGTCTCCAAGGGTCGACTCCCTATTTAACACCCCATACGCTACTAGGATGACTTACTATGTAGTATGGTACCGTAACAGGATTAGTCATGGGGTTTTCATTAATGTATTGTTTTTTGTTTCCTTTCTCTTTGCCATGAAGATGGGTGAGTTTTGGTTGTAAATTTTAAAATGTTTAATTTATATAATTTAGTATCATCTGTCGCATATTTTAATATATAAAAAATCCAGCTCATGAAGATCTGTTAAAGTCCCACTTTATTTGCTCTTGTGTCACATCCAGGTGTAACATTATAATAATCATAATTCTTTAATTTATATGAAGCGCCTACATTACGCAGACTGCACAGGTGATGTCAAATTGCGGTCCCCAGAAATCATAACAAAACGTCCCTCCGGCAGTTTACTTCGCGCTCTAATCATGACTCCTGTGTGCGTGTGACCACTTCAATCCTTTTGTGAACATTCCTTAATGGGGAACACCAGTTCCGGGCATCCTGTGGAAACACACATAAATGTAATACAAACTCATACAAATATTGGGCAGATTTTACTACCCGGTCTCCCTGTTCGCCTTCTCTGCGCTGGATTCGGGTCCGGCCGGGATTCACTACGCCAGGTATATCTACGCCGTCCACCGGTGGCGGCTTATAACTGGCGCTGAATTTCCCCGGAGGCGCCTGTAATGCCCTAAAATTCCTGGCCTATACTCTGGTAATGTAAGTGTAGATTTTCGCTACACACATTGTTTATGTCTTAACTGCGTTGCGGTTTAGTTCAACAGATACCAACAATCGGGAGTTTTTCGTTCGCTGAGTGTGCCGCCACTCCCGATTTTCTGTTTGGCGTTCATCCAAGCGGCCGATAGCATAACTCAACACAATCCGCAAATCGCTTGCGCAACAAATCTCCCCGGGGCAATTCAGGTACAATCGGCGCAAATCGGAATAATTCGTTCTGGTAACACGTCGGGAAAAACCGTGACACGCCCGCCGTTATAAATGACCCCATAAGGACAAAGTTTAAATATAAAACACCCCACTGATAAAAAGACATAACAGCACAATATCTACTACATATTTTCTGAGATCAGATTTTATTATTTATTATTATATATACATATTATTATCTGTGTATGTGTGAACTACACTCGTGAATATCAAACATGAATATCTTCATTGTGTAGTGTGTCGCTATCGCTCATGACATCCCTCTAGTGGTTGAAAATTGGATAGCACACATAGACATACCTCCTGTTGTAGTTATCGAGAGACCTTGACACTCCTATTCACATAGAGGCTTTCTAGGTTTTGCAGAGACAAGTTAGTGTAGTGGATAAACATATTAGAAGCATATCTTATGTCTCTTCCCCCTAAAATACCCTTAGAGCATGCTACGATTTCTCTCGACTCCATAGGAATTGAAGTGGACACCTGACATACACAGCATAGTCAGGATTGAAGAGCAGGATTCACTGCTCGAACAGCAGTTAGCGCGTTGACGTTTTTTCTAATGGATGTTTCTGTACAAACTTGGATCAGTTCATCTACACAACGCACAAAGACGACTTTCACAAGACCTTCAGAGCTGTGTCGTGGGATTTTTTTGTCTTCATGTTGTCCTTCTCCAGATGGGAGTGAACCGTGCTCGAGAGGACCAATTCCAACGAGGTTGGTGAGCGGAAATTATAACTTATATATTTAATTGAATGGTCTGTTGTGGTTGTCCATGTTATCTGTGGCTGTGTACAGGTCACATACGTTCTGGCACACTCGATCACATGATGTCTGGTGGCCCGTGTCACATTCTCGGTTATACACCAACTACACTGCGAACACATGAGGGTCCGAACCATGTTCACCACCTGATGGTCACAGAAGCGTAGGAATCCAGATATACCGGTAAGGACACAAAATTATTCACTATGAAAATGTGTCACTGAACAATATGTACAAGATCTATGCAGCAGACAAGGAAGTCCACCAGGTCCATATTGACTGTAAATATTTGGATGTAGAAGAAGTAGGACGGAATATCAGCTCTACTCTCCTAGTGAAGCGTGTAACATCAATGTAACAAGTAGGTTCTTTATTCTTGTACTATTTGTGAGTTTCATTTATTTCATTGTAAAAAAAAAGTAATAAAATTTAAAAATGTCATTCCTAGTGCACCGCTGCTCCTTCTGTCTCTGAGCTCACAATAACCTTCGTCTATATAATTCGCGGGAAAATTTTACCCACTCCCTATGCGTCTATTCCCTCTGCGGTTTTTACAGTAACATAGGTAAATTTTATAGTGAATCAGCAGCTGCGTCTTACTTCTAATTTACAAAAAAAGAAACACATTGTTTGTGGGCGACTTGGAGGTTACTACACCTGATACATTCCCTTCCATTACATTGCAGAAGTAAGTGGAAGAAACATTGGTCAGGTTCCACAATAAGTTACAATCATTACAGGCAGGTTTGCAATCATTTATATCATATAATCGAAATAATGTTTTGAAGCAAACTATGTCTTATTCTCGTGTGTGTCTAAAATAGAAATTGTGCAAACAGTGTGATGTAGAGTCGGGAAATCTGTTATCGATTCTCTGAGGATCATGTGTGCGTCACGTACACAGGTGTTACAGACATAGTGCAATTTGCCTCTTGGACCCAGTCAATGGCAGAGGCCCCATCATCTGATCCTGACGCACGTAGAAGCGGAGCACAACCATTATTGGTGTACATTGTACACCATAATAGCGATCATATAGGCCCCTTCCTTCCACGGGCGGTTTTTTTCAGTGCCCGCTTCTGCCTCGTGCATGTAACTCTCAGAACTCGCATGCACTCTGTCCCATAGTTTCAATGGGTCTTTCTTCTCATTTTGCCGTGTTTTTCAACTGCGCGTGCTTGCGTTCGTTGCATACGCGCGTCAAATCGCAGCATTCTCTATTTTTGCGATGTCAACAGCGCAATTTTCACGTCAATTTTTCTCACGCCCCATCAAGTCTATGGGAGATGCATCAGAACGCAATTGCAACTCGCAATCATTGCAAGTCAATGCGATTGCCATGCGTTTTAAACGTAAGGGGTTGCTAGTGACCAGTATAAAAGTATTTCCCCTGCTCGCGAACGCTCCATTTAATTAAAAAAACACATGAAAAACAGTGAAGAATCGAATAAAACCATGACACAGTGAAAACATGACCACATGATCATTTAGATAAAAACACAGTGCAGAACACGTGCAGAATAGATTCAGATTGGTTCGCACATCTGCTTACTTGTCGTGAGATCGCGCGGAGCGGTGCGAACAAACTACATTGAAGAACAATATATAATGTGTGAAGAAGACATTGCCGATGTATGGACCATCTGCACTGGTTTCTCTTTACATCACATAATATTGATTCTTCACATCAGCTAATTTTTGTTCGTTACACGCTTCCGGTCTGCGTATCCTCCCGACTAATGTCAAGTGCAGATGATATCGCCGAACATCTTGTACTCTATTCTGCCTGTGTTCTGCACTTTGTGTACTGTTTTATCTTAAATGATCCCTGTGGTCACTGTGTTCACTGCGGGTCAACTGCTTTTTTATTCGTTCTTCACTGATACTCTTCCACAGTCTGCTATCTTGTCGGTACAGATAATTATTGACGCTGCGCGAACAGTGGTTGGAGTCATTGCGCAGATGTTTGCAACTATCAGAAGACAATTAGATTGTTTGACATCTGGCATTCTCCAATTCAATCTCTAAAACATTTTATTCCCGAACTGGTCCCTTGAAAAAGTCCCATTGACTTGAAATAACCCGCGCGCGTGAAAAACGCACCGAAAATGCCTGCAAAACAAGCGCTAACAAAATGAAACAAACACGCAGCAAAAACGTCAAGCTTGTCTTCACGCCACTAGTGTATGGCCACCACGTGGACGTGAATACACCAAGCGCTAGTGGGCAAGTGCCTAACAGTGCCAACATTTTTCAACACAGTCGCAGCCTCAGATAGGAAATTCTTGGCTGGGTGAGGTTCCACCACAGCGCTCTGTAACTCACCTTTGCAAACCTATAAACATAGTAATCCTATGTGTAGATGAGGATAACACGGTTTCTAGTCTTATGGGGAATATATCTTGTAATTTAATCATTGTTTCTGGCATATAATTGTTGCACAGTTGTAGCATGTGCCCTTTTTAGTACAATACTTTTGCACTGCAGTCAACTGTCTCCAGATTTGTGGAAGCGAATCACATATTTTTGATTGTACCGCTTTTCAAACAATGGTTTTCATTTATTTCAAACCTAAATTGGTTTGTTTTAGTATACACTTCTATAGAATTTCTGACCTATATTCATTAGAACTACTACTATACTTAATATTTTATACTCGCGTATTAGCAAAAGTCATAGCTATTTGAGAGGTTTGAGTGAACTATGACCATCTCATTACAGACTGTTTATATGTCTCACTAGTAGGAGGAAGCCAAACTATGAAGTTCTAGCCTCAGGCTTAATATTATAATATTGCTTTATTATGGTCCAAATAGGAATAGCAAAAGTGGGAGTCTTACCATGAAACTATGACCAGATGTCTTGTATAGAAGTATATTGTGTCTCTAATAAAGTGAAGTCACTCTTTGAGAGCACTATCTGGGTTCATTGTATCTGGTCTCCGAGTATTGTTATCCTGATACCTTTTACTTTGAAGCCATAACAAATGAATCTAGAATCCATATCAAAAATCCATTAAATGCCATCCCCAATGGAGTAGGAAATATTTAGGGAACTGGTTGAGAGAAAAATATTAAAGCTTTTTGTCCCAAAAAGTTTCCAAATATTAACAACGTCTATGCCCACATTTACCAAGCAGTCAAGCCCTATGAAATCTTACGTAAAAAAGTGTTCTTCAGGCATATTAAAACGACATGCCTAATGATAACCCATTTGTACCTAGAATTACTGTCCCCATTTCAGTCATCTGATTTCACAGCATAGACGGATGGCAGCATTTTGAAGTAAAAAAGTTTTTTTAACCCCTTCCGTGCAATGCCTTTGTGCCGTTTTTGCCATTTTCTTTTTCACTCCCCACCTTCAAAAAGTCTATAACTTTTTTATTTTTCCATGTACAGATCCTGTGGGACAGCGTATTTTCACTACACTGAAAAATGCACTTTGGTCCGAATGGTGTATTTAATATTGATGCCATCCTTGTCTAGAAGCGGGAAAAAAATTCCAAATGCAACCAGTGAAATTTGGTGAAAAAAACGCATTTTGCAGTGTATTCTGGTTCGTCGCTTATGATTTTGATTTTACGTACACCCCAAGTGGCATGTCCTACTTATTCTCGGCTGTGGGTTGTTCTGTGTATTCACTGTGATGATACCAAATTTGTATATGAGGTTTATATGTTTTCCCATACATTTACAAATTAAAACCGCCTTACAAAAAATTTTGGGGGGTATTTGCATCTTCTGGCGCTAATACATGCTTTTATACTTGGTAGACAGAGCTTTTGGACGGGTCCAGTTTTTTGAAACTTTTGATTACGTTTCATCACTCATGTTATCATTTTTGTTAGGAACTGTACGACCTTTGAATCCACTTTTTATAGAAGTTTTTTAAATGACAACAGTGCCATTTTCACTTTGGCGTCTATTTTCCGTTACGGGGTTTTAACACAGTGATAAAAAATGTTATTATGGTGTTTGATAGATTGGGCATTATGTCGCGGACCGTCAATGCCTATGGGGTCTTTTTGATGTTTCTTGCTGTTTATTTCTATTTTTCTCAGTTCGAGGGAAGGGGGTGATTGAATTTTTATTGTTTTTTTATAATTGTTTTTTTTTAAAACAGTTTTTTTTTTTATTTTACTATTTTCAGATTCCTAGGTACTTTAAAGCCATGTTCTTGTCTGATGTCCTATCATAATACTGGCCATACTACATTTGGATTTTCCCTCTTTCATTTTAAAGTGCTTCAGCACAATGTCTAATGAAAGATTAACATGAACAGCAGCGGGTCGTCGCAAGCAGCCCGCCATCTTTTGAAGCTTTGAGCCCTCTCCCCGCACCCACATGGGAGTGGTAACCGGCTGTTGTGACGTAGCATAGCTCTCACTATGATTATGCAGTGTTCTTGTATACAAAACAGAGACTTTGTATTCATGGGGACGTGCAGAAATGGAAGGATGATCTTCAACATGTTATTCGCTAGAGCATTCTATGACCTTGTTTGGTAAAACATATACTCAAATAAGAAAATCATTTTTAAATGATAGTTACACTTCTAAGACACGTAATCAATGTGTTACAATACCTCTGCAAGTGCATTGAGGCATAGACAAGCTATTAAATGCCATATATTAATCACTTAAAGGGGTATGCCGGAATAGAACGTCTGACACAAAAAACCCATGATGATATAATAAATGAATACAACAATACTCAATGTCATTAGTCACAAAAAACTAGCTAAGATAATACAGTGTATAAGGATGAGAAAAGGTTATTACACACAGTGAAGTCACAGTACATAGATAATACAGTGTAAAGTGATGAGAAAATGTTATTACACACAATGATATCACAGTACATAGATAATACAGTGTAAAGTCATGAGAAAAGGTATTTCACACAGTAATGTCAGTACAAAGATAATACAGTGCAAAGTAATGAGAAAAGGTTATTACACACAGTGATGTCACAGTACATAGTTAATAAACTGTGAAGTCATAAGAAAAGGTTATTACACACAGTGATGTCACAGTGGAGGGGGGCAGTGTGTATACAGGGGGAGAGGGGGGCAGTGTGTATAGAGGAGGGGGGCAGTGTGTATACAGGAGGAGGGGGGCAGTGTGCATACAGGAGGAGGGGGGCAGTGTGTATACAGGGGGAGAGGGGGGCAGTGTGTATACAGGGGGAGAGGGGGGCAGTGTGTATACAGGGGGAGGGGGCAGTGTGTATACAGGGGGAGAGGGGGGCAGTGTGTATACAGGAGGAGGGGGCAGTGTGTATACAGGGGGAGAGGGGGGCAGTGTGTATACAGGGGGAGAGGGGGCAGTGTGTATACAGGGGGAGAGGGGGGCAGTGTGTATACAGGAGGAGGGAGAACAGTGTGTATACAGGGGGAGAGGGTAGCAGTGTGTATACAGGAGGGGGGGATGTGTCCACGTGGGGGAGGGGGGGGCAGTGTTACTACTGAAGGGGGGACCACTAGGGCTCTGTCGCCCAGGGGCCCACTAAAACCTGGAGCCGGCCCTGTGTGCTGTATACATAAATCATAAGCCCAACAAGTCTGAAGTATAAAACAAAAATTACTGACTAAAAAGTGGGGAGACATAAAGCTCCAAAGAATGAACCAATAACTGACTCATGACCAAGATATAAATAGATGGGAACATGTCACCAAATATACGTCCATATAATAAACCATCCATACAATAACAATGTTATTGGAAACAAATAAGTGAATAAATAATGACAGAAGTAAAAATAGAAGCCAATACACATGGTAACCTATATTACATGAAGACCAATGATAATCCTGGACTGAGAAGATGTACATAGATCCATACAAGTACTAGGGCTATGTCAAATACAAAGGACCTAGAAAGATAAATCGCCCAAGTACTAGGACTATGTAATCTGCCGTGATGCCTGAGGCGGGTCACATGATCGCGCACGCGACCAATCAAAGGACAGCCCCTTATGATGACCCTTGGTGTAATCTAATAATGCATGTAAGCGACTATAATCAGAAAACCCAGAGCATAACAGCGTCCGTGTTGAGTGCACTCAACTTCAGCAGAGATAAGTAAATACATATTGATCTGTATTTATTTTCTGTCTAAAAAATATTCTTTTCTGATGAATCACCGAGATATGAATCATCAAAGCAGAATGGAAAATGGATTATACCATAAGACTTCTCATACTGCTATGGATTTATTGCAACACAATGACTCAAAGTGATATATTGTGTAAGAGGAGCTCTGCCTACATATCACAAAATGTCCCAACCATCCTCCATTTCTAAGAGGGAAGGAAGTGTAAGGGAACCCACAAATAACACTTTAATATATGAAAATTTAAAAAAGGCTTTCTCACAATGAAAAAGCACTTATCCCCATCACTGAAGTCTCCAAGAAGATTTCTAAAATATTTTGATGCTATATAGTAAATATAGTAACATAGACAATACTGCAAATATATTTAGCAAAAACATAACTATAAAAAAAGACAGGCAAGACAATTTATAATAGATTTGGTCATGAGTCTTAGATTTTTCTCATTCTGAGAGTCATGGTTCAGAGATTGGCCCACATTTATTAAAGTTTCTGCGCCGGTTTTGTGCCGCGGCTGCGCTGTGTCTGACAAGGCAGAAAAAATGTGCACTAAAAGTGGCGTGTTAGTGCTTAGTCGGATCGTGCACCACAATTGTGCCAGACATACGCCACAATTGTGTCTGTGCCACAATTCTGCAGCATGAATAAAGTGCTCCAAAAATGAAATGTCGCATTCTGCCAGAGAAGTATTTTGGGAATCTGTCGCACACTGCACCCTTTATAGGCAAACTGCACATAATGTAGTTTGCACTAGTTTTAATAAATGTGGGCAATTGAGTGCAGTTGGAGAGCATTTATGATGACTGCTATATTCTATATTTTCCTCATTGCAGTCATGTACAAGGAGGAAGGTCTAGTCTAGTCAATGGTGGGGGAATCCACTTCCAACTTATCGGCAGTCAAGCTTGCTGGCAGATCCCAACACAGTTAGGCCTCATTCAGATTGCTGTTATGGGGACCGTGATCTGGTTGCATGATTGCCTGTGTCACAGTGTAACAGTGTAACAGTGAAGCTCTTGGTTACATACAATCCTCACATAGACAGCCAGTAAGCCCATAGACTAGTGGGAAGAGGCTCTGTCCTGTCTCTCTATGGCAGGTGGAGTTTGGAGGTTGTGGGTTCAGATCCTGGACTGGGCAGCCCCTGGGAGATGTAGAGACCCATATATGGACAGAGGGTGATATTACCCTGATAACATGGTCCCTGCTCTGCCGCTAACCCGACGTCTCCTCTGCAGACAAGGAGTCTGCGGAGTTTGTGGAAGTCATTCAGTATCACAGGTTACAGAAACCCAGTATTGAACCATTCTGGTTTTGAAACTATCGTATAAGTACAGAGATTTCAATACATCGTTCAACCCTAGTGAAGAGTGATCAGCCCTCCTCCGGGTACGGGTGAGCAAACAACCGTGGGAATGAACCCTTAGCTAGATCTGACAACAAATGTCTTATATAATATGGAGTGATGCTAGAAAAGTATAATCCTACATATTCTGCTGTGTTAAGGCGTCAGACCCAGTATACACTCACAAATGTAAAATTTTTGCCTGATGTATGAGAAAATTGAAAATACAGGATGGCCCGCCGTTTCAAATGAGAATGAAACACTGAATGTCTAGACTTCAGATACTAACTCATTGTGTATTTGCAGATGCATATTCACCACGTATTCGCTTGGAACCAGAGAGACCAGTATACATTGTGGGAGACTCTCTATCTGTCCGATGTGATACTGACAGCCCAATAAGTATCTCTAGTTATCACTTCTTCAAAGATGCAAAGTTGGTAACTAACACTTCTAGCACAAATAGACTGCTCATACAATCTCTTTCTATTATGGATGCTGGAGACTATTTGTGCGCCAGCTACACTGCTGAGGGCAATATATCACAAAGCCACTTAGTAAAGATTAATGTGTTTGGTGAGTGACTTCTCCTGTACATGAAAACTATTCTGCTCTATTGATATATTGACTCTTTTCCAGGAGTCAACAACCTTTTCTATGGGTGCTGTATTTTCATACTTTTCAACTAAAAGCAGCCTCACTTGTAAACACAGGCACTGAACCACCAAATGCCACAATAAAGCATAGCACTAGCCCAAAAATAAGGATCCAAGACCAAACTATAAAAATGATATGATGGAGACCCTAGTCCAGACAGTTGGAACTGATATTGACCAGGCCATACAAAAAATATATGTACTATCCTCTCTTTGCATCTCATCTGCTGATGGATGCCTTCTTCTCCTCTCATGCTCCTAGTGATACTCTACTCTCGGTCATAAATATGGCAGCAGGACCCTTTCATTGTGTCCCGTTGCTGGCAGCTGCCTCAAACATCTGGTGTAAGGACCCAGTGCAGAACGGAGAACTGAGAAGGAATATTGGTTATTGCCACTACATGAGGTCCAGCACCAATGAATATTAGTAGTTTGTTTTAAAATTATGAACTTAGAAGCAATGGTGAAACATTAGCTATGGATAGTATTCTCATCTTTCATGTATAAGACACCAATTGACCATCTGGCATTGATACATCAGGGTTTTCTGAGTTATAACAGTGCTAAATGGTTCTTTGATACAGTGTGATGAAGACTGGGCTAAGAACAATACATAGTTTCATCCTTTGCTTCTGAGACTTTTTTTTTTTTTTATGAGCTAAGCTATACAGACAGATATGGCGATATATATATATATATATATATATATATATATATATATATATACTGTATATACGTAATGATACAAGACCAGAGTTACCTATACACAGCAATCATAGTTTCACAGTAGATAAAATTGAAAAACTCACAGACTGATTATATATTGCCCCTGAAAGAGACCTGATCTCATGTCTTTATTATGTTTTATTACTTTATTGCGTTCGATACAAAGTATTAAATGCTGTCTCTACATGTTTTCTATCATACTGCAATCTGTATAGAAATATACATTTTTTTTATTTTTCTTTACCTGTTTTCACAGCAATTCCACCTGCTCCAAAATTAGTAGTGGAACCCCTGAGAAATGTCTTCCTTGTGAATCAATCAGTGGTAATAAGATGTCTGGTGCTAGACGGGCAAAGTGCCAAATCAATCCAGCTGTATCAAAATGGAGCAATACTTTTTGAGGCTGATAATTTTGGAGTTTTGTCTCTTAATAATACACAAAAGAGACATTCTGGAAACTACTCATGTAAATATATGACTGATATATCAGGACGTGTAGTGGAATCTCATCCTAGCAACCAAGCCATGCTGGCTGTCATAGGTACTTGACAATATGTAATTCTATGTCTGTATTACCTCCTAATCGTCAGCTAACATTTTAACTAACATAACCATGTCTAATGTGCCAACTAAACAGTGCTATGGCCCCTACAGACATGGACTCACTGAGATCAAATACATTGTAGTTCTTTTGTAAAGGTTATTTATATTCTATTTTTAATGCAATAAATTTCATATCACAGTTTAAGAAAAAAATACTGCACATGTTGTTACACAAAAATATCAGTACTTACCTCTTATATTCGTTGAACCTTAACTCTGAAACTCAAATGGACCCCCAATTGTTTATATACTGATGATTCATGGGGCAGTTGTCAGAAGTCAGGCCTCGGTCATAATCAGGTGTCAGAGTCAGTAGGCAGGTTTAAGATTGAAAAGCTAGACATCAGAGTTAAAAGTCAGGTGTCAGTCAGTAGGCAGGTAACAGAGTCAGAAATTAGACATCAGAGTCAGAAGTCACTTGGTCAGGCTTCAGTTGTCGTACTCAGTTATCAGGTTTCAGAAAGCAGGTCTCAGAGTTAGGTATCAAAGTCAGAAGTTAAAGGGGTTTGCCCATGAAAGAAAGTTCTCAAATTATAATCATCTAGTGATGTTTACACAATAAAGATCATTTTTAATCCACTTACTTTACAATTTTACTTAGCTTTATCGCTGTTTTAGCTCCTATTAGTCAATGGTGGTCATTGTAAAATTGAGTGTAGGCAGGGACTCTCTAAGCAGGCACATTATGATCCCTGTGTGCTGACATTCTGTTTACATTTTCAATGGACAGGTTTATCTACACTTTCATTTAGCTTCTGAACATCATTCTGCTAGCATCTCACACACAGTCATCTCTGCTACATGTCTTCTTCTCATGTTATAAAGATCTTATTTTTTCTGTAGTTTGTAGAATAAGTCAGTGCACGCTGCTGCTTTCTGTCTGGAAGTGTCTGTGTATGAGCTCTTCTTGTAATGGAGGGGGAGAGCAGAGATCACACTGCATCTTCCAGACAGTAGAAGCAATTCATGAGAGGAATCTGTCCTGCCCAACCATAAAAATCAGAACATTTATGGTGGGATCCCTTGGCAACTGAAACTGTATATACCAGGACTGGTAGAGACAGATTGTAATTATATCTGTGAAATGCTGTATTTTTGTTAATAACAATGAATTAAAGAATGTGTTATTTTGTTATCCTGAGTATATTTAACAATCTTGTCTTTGTGGAAATACCCCTTTAAGTGCCTAACTTGGCTTAAATATACAATTATATGATATTTGGTTTTGACACCCGACTATGTACTAAAATGTGATAATATGGCTTCTGACTACGTTGTAGTTGCATTGTCTCATCCTGTTGTATCCACTGCAAAATGTTACATTGTATCTGGTTGAGTGATATTTGTAACCTTTGCACATACCAGAAAAACTTTTTATTTTTCAGACCTGCCTCCAACTCCAATTTTAAGGTATGCAAAAAGCTTGCGGATTCAAAGTAATGAAATAGAGATTGTATGCGAGGTCCCAAATCCTTCAATACCCTCTTTAATCAATGGATTTTGTTTATATCGAAATGGAGGAGAGGTCTTATGCCAGCAGTCTAATAGAATTGTCATGAACTACGATCTGGAATTTGATGGATGCTACTTCTGCCGCAGCGTTGTGAATCTATTAGGGGAGGAAGTCCTATCACGCAAGAGTAATGAGGTCTTCTTGACACTAATAGGTGAGATATATTTGTTCCCAAATTATTAAACAGTTATAAGATAAAACATAATAAATTACATAAAAGTGCTGCATACATTGTCCCATAAACTTTTTTTCCCCAAAGATGTCGAAAGGCAGGTACAGAAGATCCTTTGCAGACTTTGTTGTCCATTTATTTGCCCTAAAGTTTGGAAGTGAAAGTGACCCCCTAGTCAAGTGTCAAAAAAAACCACCATTTTGTCATTAGCTAGCTAAACTACTTTGGTCTTTGACTTTTTTTATCAAATGATAATCCATCTCAGGACTCATGTTGTAATCTATATTGCGGACTCGTGTGTCGTGTTATTTGCTGATTGTTTGTTTCAAAAAGAATGATAAAGAATGATATTTAAAAGTAAAAAACATGCCATTTTTTTACAAGATTTTGTCTCTATTTTTTGACCTGTTTACATGTCACAAAAGTTAGCTGCCAAAGTTTTGAAATATTCATAGTCTGAAAAGCCAAGACTCTCCCCTCTACGTAGCAGCTTGATCCTAGTGATCTTACGTCACTAAAGGACCTTTGCTGATGCCATTACCTTGCAATCAACCTATTTACTCCAACTTTCAGCTCGTTACCAGGCAATCTAACCTTGTATATACTGTTGGGGACCACCTGGAAGTTACACAAGTTCTTTGATCTATATTCAGATCTCAAAGCACAAAATGCAATAACTTACCCTTATTTATCTAGCTGGATAACAATGACAATTTGGAGATGTAAAGAGTAAAGCTGTGAAAAGAACTCTTTTTACCCCATGGTATTTATAATACTATCATAAGTGACAGAGGGAATCAAGGTAGGAGCAATTGATGTCTCTACACTATGGTGCTACTGAACTTAATTTCTTTCCACATTAAGCCACCTTTGAAAATTCAGCAAATTATGAAACTGTATTTTTCTGTTTTTTAGAAAGCAATGTGAGAAGCTGTACTGCAAGTGAATATGGTCTCTCAAGACAAGGTAAAAAGTCATGGAACTAGGGTCATCATATACAATGTGAGTGACAGTGCTGTGAAAATCATTGCCTCTTAATATAACAGCTTGTAGTTTCCCATGGGGCATCTGTTAATTCATATTATCATAGTTTATATGGATGAAAAAGGATAAATGTCCATCAATAAAATTGTGTATTATTTCCGACCAATTTAGAAGAACTACAGTGGCTCAGGATTCATGTACTATCTGCTGAACTCGTGATTAATCCTCGCTATTCCCACATGCACATGTACACTTGGCTTTGTCGAGAGTGCATGTCTTCTGAGTGGGAAGAGAGGAGAAAGCCACAGACTTCTCTTGTAGCCCATAAGAACAAAATAATCCATTATCATCCTTTTATTATTCCACAATATCTGCCAAATTAAGGGGTTCGGTCAACCTTATTTTAAGTTGTGTTCCCCCTCCTAAACAATAATGGACTTTTTCAACTTGTATGTTTTTTTAAATCACAAATTATCTTTTTAAACACAGGTATCAAGTTATATGGAAGTGTTCTTGTTGGAAAACTCATTGTCCTAATTTCTATCATGCTAATTTTTGGGGTACACCTGCTTGCAACTCGCATAAGGTACATTTACAATATAGATTTGTGCTTCCTTACTGACAATATTTTCTACTGCTGAATTATGACAGCTTGTATTTGGAAGACTAATTGGTAGAGTTGGGAGTGTGTAGCATTGGGTGGACTTTGGAACTAAGAGAAATTTTAAACTCAACTTTCAATATATTCACACATATCCAAGAAGAATAACAGAATAACAGCCCTATGCAGAAAATATTCTACCAATATCCTGTGAATCAGTATGTCAGTAGAACTAAGTAGCAAATTCACTCATGGCATTTTAATGCATACATTTACTTGGTGGTAGATTTATCAAAGATTGTACTTGTTTTACAACATTGCTAAAGTCACAACTTCTGACCAGGAGCTGCATCGTTTTCCCCACTTATGTCCTCTTCACGTAAAGTGGGTGTGAGGGGACTCTTCAGTGCATTGGTGTAGCCTGCACTAGTTCCTGGTACAGATTATTGCTCCATTCTGCCCTAGCCATGGCCTTGCAAAGAATTGTCCTGCCACATGTCTGTGTGCCAGATATACTGAGAGGTTGGATCTTTGTGTGATCAGTCTTGAAGGTACCATATTTTTCCTACCTGAACAACTCCATTCAGTAGCCATTTCCAAAAATAAGTGTGCGGTCACACAGAGCATTTGTATTGCATTTAAAAACTCAATACTACAAAATGCCCAGGGATCTAAGTCTCTTAATGAATCCGAAGGTCAGTGCGGCTGCAACGCAAACCGACAGCAGTTTTGTGTTAAAACCTGAAAACGAAAGTATGCGGGCATGGGGCAGGAACGCCGTGTGCCTACCCACTCCGCCATCGGTGGCGCAAGAATTTACGATTATTTCACTGCTTCTACACCAGAAAACTGGGGTTGAAGCAGTGATAAATCCCCCCTGCCCCCCCCCCCCCGTATTTTGCATGTAAATATGCAAAACACCAGGTCCTTGTCGCTGATTCGCATACGCTTCTATGGAAATGCTCATGGATCTGGTCATGCACCATCCCTGGGCATTTACATAGCATTTTTTAAACACAATACAAACATCCTGTGAAAACGCACCCTGAACTAAATCTGTCATGTGTCAATTTTGAGAATGCACATTGAATTAGAGCTTTTTGTGAATGTGTCTCCTGTGATTTGACTTTACAAATTGTTTTTCATTGTCTTTTCACAGAAACAAGAACGCCGAGTCTGAAGAGCTCTCAGTCCGCAAATAAGGAAACAAAAATGTTCAAAAAATAAACATATATGATTTAACACACTTTCATTAATTTAATGTAACTATATTGAGGTTATAAACAACACTGTGGATTAGTGACAGGGAAGCAATACAGCTCTACTATAATGTAGATGGTGCTTATGGTAGTAGGACAGATCTTTCAACAGATGCCAATTAGGCTAATTTTTGGAACATTACTTTTATTACATTCAATATACTTAAAATGATGTATATTATGTTGTCAGAGATTTTTATCTAGGGCTTAACCGCCCTTGATGTTGTACAGTGACTTTCAAATTAACCCTTTCTTGGTTGTCCCAGTACTGGAACTTGAATATAAACCAAGACACACATCAGTCTCTTAGTGCATGTAAAAATCTTCTTCCCATTTATTTCCGAACCAGTCGTATATCCAAACAGAAAAAGGAGCATTGGGGGGTGCGAAGAAGGAGATAAGAATACTGTAATGCTATTGTCCATAATGAATTCACCAGCACATTCTGGGAAAAAGTTAATAGGCCTTGTTCACAGACATGTTTATCTACAGAATGTATAGAGAATGTCTCCAGAAGCTTCTTACTAACCAAAACAAGGGATAAGCAATGCTAGAGAACAAGATAAGAAGGAGGACAATCATCTATAACAAGTGTCAAGGAGAAACCCTTACAAGCAGGTTACATAAAAATGAAGTTTGAATCATGAAATTAACTGGACAGTGCTTGAACCCCTATGTGACCCCTGGCTCCGAAACCAGTGCGATCTCCTTAACATATGTATATTAAAAACATGTAATATTTTTAACCTGATCTTTTACTAGTCTTGACCAGGCCAGTGCACACTTTGTATGGTAGCCTGCTTAGCCTGCAGCAATGGCAGACCATTATATAGGTGGCTTTGGCAGCCCAAATCACCCAGCCCAAATCCCCCTTTAAGATGTTGCTTGGCTGCTTGATGTGCTCACAGTTTGCAGCAATACTGTATCTATGTAGTAAATTTGGTTCTGGTACTCTATCTATGCTTTACACATTGTTCTGGTATTGTACTTATGTGGTAAACTTGGTTCTGGTACTGTATCTATGTAGTAATCTTGGTTCTTCTACCTTATCTATTTAGTAAGCTTAATATTGGTACTGTAGTTATTGAAAAAACCATAAGATAATTTGAAAAATTTAGATTTGTGTGCCCACAAGCTTTATATAACCCATGATCCTATTGCAGATTACATTTCTGGTGTATATCCACACCTAATAGACTCTTAAAGGAAATCTACCACCAGGATGAAGGATTGTAGACCGAGCACACTGGCCCCTCCTATGCCATTGTTTTTAAATAAAAAAGGATTTAAGGTTATGCAAATGAGCCCAAGGGGCTCCAGGCTCCATTAACACCTCTGGAGCCTCTCAAATAATTTGTATAATTTTAAAAGCATTTTTCTGTAAAAGCAAGGGCAGAAGACGCTAAAAGAAGTACACATCCTGCCAGAGGGGGCGCACACCACTATTTCAGTGAGGTATATGCTCACATACCATGTTTTATCACCATTTCAATATTTGCAGATGCTACTGAATTCTGTAAAGTAATGAATACATAGTATAATATTGCTGAGGAATTTGTGGAATCTGTAGTCCTGACCTGACAAATAGCAGATAAGAATGAATGTGGATAATGTACTGTTTTGGGCCCTTTCCAGCCCAATAATACCAGCCTGTGGCCACTCCAGTCCCCAACCATCACTGGATGGTTGGGTACTGGATTGTATCCGGCTCTTCCCGACACCCCTGGTGGTGGTGGGTAACGGGGTAATGGATAAGGAGGTTGACAATAGCCTTTTCAGTGACTAACACACAGCGCTATTACTAAGAGGAAATTCCAACTCATAATAAAAAAAACACAATTTTTGAAAAAATATTTTATTGAAATAAAAACTCCACACTCTCGTTAACCATTTTATTTAAAATTATAAATCCATTGGTCATCGTCGTAGTCCACTGCATACATGAATCTAAGAGCCATAAAGGGAAAAAAAAGTGCTATTTAAAAAATATATATAAATGTACATACACAGGTGTATACAGACCAATTGTGGACACCATCAGGCACGTGTTTCAGGAGTACTCTTGATAAAGCAAAGAAAAACCCTTGTCGGGTGGTGCCAGTATTTTGTATGTGTCTCTTGTCCTCTGTTATTTCTCTGGGTAATATACAATATTTGTATGTAAGAAAAATTTTTTGACTTGTTCTGAGGACTAGACCTTCTATACAGGTTACTGTGATTTCATAGCTTAGTTTATACGGTTAAAAAAAGACACATGTCCATCAAGTTCAACCAAGGAAGGGAAGGGATTGCATGTTGAAGGGAATTAGGGGAAACAATTCTATATAATATAACCATCAATGTTATTTAGGTGTAAAAAGGCATCTAGACCCTTCTTGAAGCTCTCTGCTGTCCTTGCTGTGACCAGCGCCTGAGGCAGGCTATTCCACAGATTTACAGTTCTCATAGTAAAAAGACCCTGTCGCCTCCAGTGATTAAACCTTGATTTCTCCAAACAGAGACAGTGCCCCCTCGTCTTTTGATTTGATTTAATCTGAAACAACTTACCACCATATTTTTGGTATGGACCATTCATATATTTATATAAATTAATCATGTCCCCTCGTAGTCGTCTCTTTTCCAGACTAAATAAATCTGGTTGTTTTAATCGTTCCTGAGACCCTCCATATCCCTTATTATTTTTGGGGCTCTACATTGAGCCCTCTCCAGCTCCAGGACATCCTTTATTTTATTTATTTATGATGTCTATGTACCGTAGTTCTTTAACCAGCGGTTGACTCTTTTCCGTGTATGTTGTCTTTTTAATCTGATGCAATAAAATTGTTATGTTATGCTTATTATACTCTAGTCATTGCTGATTATTTACATATGTCAGTGATGGCTAACCTATGGCACTAGTGCCAGAGGTGGCACTCAGAGCCCTTTCTGTGGGCACTCAGGCCATCACCAGAGATGACTCCATGTATCTTCCTGCAGTCCCAGACAGCCCAGGACTTGCTGTGCACAGAGCTATTTTAAAGTGACAGCTCTACCTGGGACTATTTTCTGCTTTATTGGTGCCTCAGGTGCTGGTATCAATGAAAACTGTGATAGAGAAGGGAGTATAAATCACAAATTAAATTTCTGTGTTGGCACTTTGCGATAAATAAGCGGGTCTTTGTTGTAGTTTGGGCACTCGGCCTCTAAAAGGTTTGCCATCACTGACATATGTTAAGACATTAGGCATAAAGTTATGAAGTAAATTGTAACAAGCTTTCATGCCAGAAAAATGTTTGGGAGATGTTTATCCGGCCGCAGTTTGCCCCAAGAGATGGCTATGGCACCTAAACTCGGTATGGTGAGCAGAAAGTGTGCTCACCATTTCATGCCTGCACAAAAGATAGAGCATGCTCTATCTAAGGGCTCATTTACACAAACTTAATGGAGACCAATATCCAGCCACACCATTTGCGGACGGATACCAGTCCCCATTGACGTCTATGGCGCCTGGTCCCTGTGCGGCGAGAACGTGCTGTCTCACTGCACCGTGACTGTGCAAGGTGAAATATAGGACAAGTCCTATATTTGGCCATGTTACAGCGCCATCTGCTCACTTCTCTATAGAGAGGGGAGGGATGAGCAGCGATCAACCCTCCTCCTCTCCAGTAAGTGGCCGTTGCCGGGGCTAGCACATTTGTGTGAATTTAACCTAAGGAGTCTGATTACTTCTGCAATATTTTCCAATAGTATTGCAGTATATAGTAAAAATGAACTTCACAGCTTCCTGCAGTCTGTTGCAGTCATTATGACAGTATGACCATCAGAGTTTAAGAGGTTTCCAGCTGTCATAGATACTGATTGATGCATCCAAAACATATGGCACAATTTTTGGTGCCAAGAGGGCAGCTTCCTCTGATGACAGACTCTTTGAGCAGACCTACTCACAAGAAAGGGGTAATCTGCATGTAGGGGGCAGCTACCATAGAAGTAATTGAATAAAATAAGTCTTTTAGGGGGTGGTCTTTTTCTATGTGGTGTAGTAGATTCCTGTATGATCACTTCTTACTATGATGCACAGCTGCAGCTCTGTGTCATTCGCGAAGCCGGCTCTTGTTCGTGAACAACGGGAGCGGGCTCACCTTAGTGAGCCTATGGCTCACTTAACCCCGCCCATAACCGGCTCACCAGTTCCCCCTTTAACCAAATACAATCGGGTTAAAAGGGGAGTGGTGTGGGGTGACTGATTGGTCTGCGGCTCCCTATTATATATTTAATAGGGAGCCGTTCAGGAACCAGAAGAGCCGGCTCTTCTCAGTGAGCTGAGCCTAATGAGCCACTAAGAAGAGCTGTAATTTCCATCACCACTGTGTCTCCCCTGGCTTGGCGTGCATTGGATCTCTGTGCACAAGCTGCAGCACAGATTCTGTAACCTGATTGGCTGAGCTAATAAGGCTCATTCATGTGCCTGGAGTAATTCTGGTTTCCCTGCCCAGAGCTGAGGTCACAAGCGCCTGCCCCCTTCAGGAAAAGCTGGATGCATTTTACAGAAAGGAATGATAAATAGAACAAGATGTATCTAGACCCAGGAATAAGCCAGCAGCATGAAGCAGGTATTGTTGGAATTGTTATGAAAGGCTCTCTACAGTGTGTTAAAACATAACTGTAAAGTTAATGGACAAAAATTAGTTTTAACGGGGGCGTGGCCTGGCCGCTGAGGAAGATGGCCGCGTGAGGTGCGAGCTCCGGACCCATCTAACGTTCCCCAGCGACTAACAAGAGCAGCACGGAGGAGATATGCCCAGTAAGCCGCTTAATATGCACCCCGAGCCAGCGGGGACATCGGGGAGGAAGAGGGGAACAAAAGACCCCACAACTAAGGGGATATGCCACTACTTCCCGGCGGACGCGCCACGCGGCAAAGATGGCGCCGCGGGAGTGAAAGCCACAGGCCGCAAATCGCTAGCGGTAAGCACGCATACCACTACCGCTAGAGCAGACTCCCCCAAAAACAGCAGGCTATCGCCTATTACCTTTGAGGTCCCAAACAGATGGAGCACAGGCTCGAGAGATGACAGGACAGCCACAGCACTTTCCCCAGCTCAGGCAGAGAGTGAATGCAGCATGCTACCGCTGATCCTGCAATCCAACAGCAGCAGCTCTTACAGCTCAGTCTCCTCACCACAGAACCTGATAGGAGACCTGATAGGGGATTCTCGCTCTCCTTCTAGCAGCCCAGCAAAGCAGAGAGCAAGACAACAAGAAGAACACCCAGTGGAGCTAAGCAATACTCCCAAAGGGGGAGAAAAAGAACTTTCTTCCTCACAAGATAGCTTTGCAGCTTTTCAAACATCTGACAAACTGGTATCTGAGAATACCCTTAAAATTATGCTAGAAGCTCTGAGAACCTCTTTACACAAGGACATTACTTCACTAGTCCAACCTCTACAAGCTTCAGTGCAGGAGTTGGGGGACAGAGTATCTCACACAGAAGAAAAACTTGTCTCCTTTGTTAATGCACATAACGATCTTGTGGATTCGCATAATAGTTTAGAGAATACTGTGGCATCTATTCAAGCAAAGATTATTGACTCTGAAGACCGCGATAGGCGCAACAATATAAAATTCAGAGGAATTCTAGAAACAGTGCCAAACGCACATCTTAAAGCATATATCCAACAAATGACCAAAGCACTATTACCTGACTTAGCGGAATACGAGTTCAGCATCGACAGGGCACACAGAGTACCCAAGCCCTCAAACCTGCCAGAAATAATACCAAGGGATGTCCTTGCCAGATTTACTTTTTATCATGTAAAAGACCAGCTCCTGTCACAATCCAGGAAATTACAAACCCTACCTGCACCCTATGAATCAGTAAAGATGTTTGCTGATTTGTCAGCAGCTACTCTACAAACACGGAAAAAATTCCAACCTATCACATCAATCCTCAGGGGGAAAGAAATACCATACAGATGGGGCTTCCCCACGAAGATCTTAGTGAAATGGCAGAACGCAATTGTACCTATTAAATCGGTGGAAGAAGGAGAAAAAATCCTGGAATCATGGGGAATAGGGAAAGAAGATTCCATGTCCCCAACAAAAGCAAGACCACAACGCCAAGATCGTCTTGACCCAGAATGGCGGATCAAATAATCAACCACACAAAGACATTCCTCCGTTGCTGAAAATTTAAGAAGATGGGACCGGACCTGGACCACACGTTTCCACTAGGACTGATGACCCCTACTGCAGTACTACGTGTATCGTGGGTACCAAAAAACTTGTTTTCTGTTATTTGTGTTATTTATGTTAAAGTTTTGTTTTCAGGCCTAGCAAATTTTGGTAAAAATTACAAAATGTGCACTCCATGGTTATGTAGCTTTAAAAAAAAAATATATGCAAAATGGTAGTAAACCTTTTATCTCTAAATGTGAAAGGACTTAATAGTCCTTACAAGCGATCAACCCTATGGAGAGAAGCAGTTAAAGAAAAATGTGACATACTATGTATCCAAGAGACACATGTGGGTACCTCCAACCCTCCTAAGTTGTCTCACCCTCTATTTCCGAATATCTACATGTCCTCTTTTCAGAAAAAAAAGAGAGGTGTTATGATAGCCTTTAAATCCTCCCTTGCATTAACCATAACGCATGTAGAAATTGATCCCGGTAGTCGATATATAATAATGGTGTGTAATATTAACAATATTACATATACTATTGTTAACCTATATGCCCCCAACAGTGGGCAGAGGACTTTTCTTAAAAACCTGCTGGACAAAGTAATGGCAGTTAAGAGGGGCCTACTGCTCATCTGTGGGGATTTTAACGCAGTCAACCTCCCTACTTTAGATTCTACATCTAACAAAATAAACAGATCAAATTCCATAAACGATATTCTATGGGAACATGCACTATACGACGTCTGGCGAATTCAACATTCGTCAGAAAGAGACTATACTTTTTTTTCTTCTAGACATAAAGTATACTCTCGAATCGACATGATTGTGGGAGATAAATTTTTGCTTGATAAAGTAATGTCATCAAGTATAGGGCTGATTCAATGGTCAGATCATGCACCAATAAAGGTAACATTAGCTGACACATTCTCAGAACACAATGATTTTGTCTGGAGAGCAGATATGTCCTCAGTTTCCCACCCTATACACTCGGCCAAAATAGAACTAGCACTCAGAGAATTCTTTACTTTCAACAATAATGGGGAAGCAGACATATTCTCAATTTGGATAACCCACAAAGGTTATATCAAAGATGATTTAACTAAGCTGTCTAGCAGAATAAGGAAAGCCAGAGAGAGAGAAATTAATAGCACTCTTACAAAGATACAAAACCTAGAACAAACAAACAAACATATGACAACTCAGGTTATAACAGACCAATTGAATAAAGAAAGGGATCATCTCAGAAACCTGATGATGCATAAATACGCCCGCTCTTTAACAAAGCTTAAAACCAAATTCTACTCTCAAGATCAGAAAGCAGGGGCACTGCTAGCAAACAAACTCAAAAAAAGAGCGCTTAAAGCTAAAATACCCTACCTTATACACCCACATACAGGGGAAAAGGTCATGTCCCCAAGAGAAATAGCGAACGCATTCATGGCATACTATGCTGACCTGTACAACCTACACTCAGATAACCCCTCTCATATGCCGGCTTCAGACCAAATTAAACAATTCCTTGACAAGCTCTCCCTCCCTAAAGTATCCCCAGAAGCCCTAGCCAAGCTTAACTCTCCTATAACAGAGAGGGAAATCCTCAACACTATTAAAAGTTTGAAACCCAACAAGTCCCCTGGACCCGATGGTCTCCCAGGACTATACTATAAAAAATATGCCCATATCCTTTCCCCCCACCTGCTAAAAGTATTTGAAAAAGCAGCACAGACAGGCTCCTTTCCACAAACGATGCTATCAGCTCTCATAATAACCCTACCCAAACAGGGGAAAACACCAGACAGACCAAGTAATTTTCGTCCCATCTCCCTATTAAACGAGGACATAAAACTCTACGCAAAAATTCTAGCAACCAGATTAAAAATTATCTTACCAGACATCATAGCACCCGACCAATCCGGTTTCATTCCCGGAAGACAAACATCAGACAATACAAGGAAACTTATAAACCTGCTCCAAACATGTGAATTAGATAAAATCCCTGCTACTTTCCTCACAGTGGATGCGGAAAAAGCATTCGACAGGGTGAATTGGGAATATGTGTTTCAAGCACTACAAAAGTATGGTCTGGAAGGCCATATCTTAATGGCTATTAAAGCACTCTATTCATGCCCAACAGCTAAAGTATTTATTAATGGCACGTTATCCCACTCATTCACCCTGTCGAATGGCACCAGACAAGGATGCCCCCTATCCCCAATAATTTTTGTAATTTCAATAGAGCCCTTGGCAGAAGCCATACGAACTAACAAGTATATTACAGGGGTCAAAGTGGGCAAAATTGAGCATAAAATTGCCCTTTTTGCCGACGACATTATAATTTCATGCACAAACCCTGAGACCTCTTTAAATCATATATTCAATGCATTAGATGAATTTGGGGCAATCTCATACTATAAGATCAACCAAAACAAATCCCAAATTCTCCCAGCTAACATCCATCCTACAACCCTACTACAACTTAAAAAACAATTTCCCGTAGATTGGCAGGAAGAACACATTACGTACCGGGGCATTGAATTATCATTTCCAACCAATAATCTTTTTAAACACAATTATATCCCCTTGATGAGCAAAATTGACAAAGAGTTAACAGAATACTCCAACGGTATATTGTCATGGTGTGGTAGGATAGCGTCCTATAAGATGATGATTCTTCCCAAATACTTATATCTCTTCAGATCACTCCCAATCCCAATCCCAGAAACTTTCTTCAGGAAAATCCGAACACAAACGAGGAAATTTATTTGGAAAGACACTAACCCCAGGGTTGCTCTCCATACACTCACGAAACCTAAAATAAATGGAGGTCTAGCAGTACCAGATCTCAAAGACTACTACCATGCTGCGATACTAGAACAATCCGGAAACGGGTGGGCAAAAAAGGGAGAAAACAAATGGCAATCTATAGAACAACAATATAATAAAGGACACCCATTAGCCCTTAGAATAATCAATTCCCTATGGCAAACACAAAATCCCGCCTCTCCATTAGTTACCATGCAAACAACAGATCAGACATGGAAATTGTTATCCACAACAACTCCAGGTACAAACAAACTCCCGCTAAAACTAATCCCTATCAATCTTTTAGAACAAAACATCCCGAACCTGAACTTGGAAAGCTGGAAAAACCAGGGAATAGACAACTTAGCGGACATAGTAGAAAATGATACACTGATTCCATTTAATATTCTAGCCTCTAGGTTCGTCCTGGCACAAGGAGAAATTTATAAATATCTTAAAATACGCAACTACTTATCTAACAAACTAAAACACCTACCTATGATTAGCGACCACATTCTCACATGGCTAGAAAGTAAAACTCCTGTAAAAAAGGGGATCTCTTTCTTCTATAATTGTATAGGCAACAAAAGGGAAGCAACAAAATTAACTCATATGTTGGCATGGGAAAAAGATCTAAATGCCTCTTACTCTCTTCCCCAATGGCAACAATCACTAAAACTGGCACACAACACATTTCGCAGCGTTTCCCATGTGGAAGCCATAGTTAAAACACACATGCGTTGGTATTTCACACCAGCTAGACTAAGCAAGATCTACCCTTCTACACCACCTGGATGCTGGAGAGGTTGTGGTCAGAGAGGGACTTTAGTACACATCCTTTGGTCCTGTCCCATTATTCAAGGCTTATGGCACGAAACATATAACATCCTAAGAGCCCTAGGAATAAACAGGGTACCATTCTCTCCCTCCGCAGCCCTACTACTAATAGAACTGCATTCCTTACCCCCTAAGGACAGAACTATCTCCGCTCACATCTTACTTTCAACAAAAATGTCCATCACAAGACATTGGAAAGAAGTATGCTCACCCTGTATAGGGGAAACACTAGCACAAATTAACACTACATGCAGTTACGAAAAGGCCATAGCTACCCAGTCCAACAAATTGAGATCCTTCCAAACACAATGGGATTCATGGATTAAGAGCTCTTATTTCAAGGAGTGACAGATAATAATAAAAGATTCTAGGCTTGAGTTATTGTTATACGGTTATGTTTATTGTTTATTAAGGTATAGACGTCACAAACCAAAGATTTCAACCAATGTGAACAAGCAATACATGAGCAAAACTTGCTACCCTTGGTCTCCTTCTTCATACAGACCTATTAGGGAAGGCAGTAAGATTAAAACAAATGTTCTACAATTCTAGCAAGAAAAATGAGTACTATATAAAAGCTGTAACTCTGGCAATGTTCATTTGTTGTGCGATATGTAAATGTATGGTCAAATAGGCCATTGCCTGTATGACGTTATATCTGTTATACTATGAAACTTCAATAAAATATTTATGAAAAAAAAAAAAAAAAAATTAGTTTTAACTCCTTAGATGTTGCAGAAAATAAAGACTGTGTCATATATGTGGTGTAGGGGGGAGGGGATCCCTTTTGTAAAGAATCAGTTCTCCCACAGACATGATTGCTGGGTACAGACATCATTACATTACATGATAGATGGGGCCCAATGAATACCACTGGGAATGATTTCAGTAGGTGTCAAAGGTTATAATTTGTATTTTATTTACAGTATAAAACACTACATAAGCACTTGCACTACATAAGAACTGCAAGCCATCAAATGATAAAATGTCAAAGTCACCTAAAAACAGTTAAAAAAGTTAGAAAATAAATACATTTCCACCTTCAAAGGGTGCACATGCTAGAATTGCTGTTTTTGTCCATCTCACAAATAAAATATTTTATAAAGTGCAGTGAAAAAAACATTTACATCTCAAAACAGCCCCGATGAAAACTATAGGCTTTTCTCAAAAGTCCTCATACAGATATGATACTTGAATAAAGAAAATAGATTTTTATGCAAAAGTAGTTGAATTTTTAAAAAAACACAAAACATTTGGTGTTGCTGTAATTGTGTAAACCCAAAGAATACATTTATGATGTTATAGTAAAACAAGCTTTTAAAAGGTAATAGGTGGCATCTATGTACCTCAAAACACAGCTAAATACACCTAAAATTTATATTGCAATGGTTCCACAAGAAACAAACCCGCATGAAGTGATATTGTTGGAAAGGTCTCTCTGTATGTGGCAATAACAAAAATGCCTGGACCTGAAAAAGTTAACTTTACAGGAAGGTGCAACCACACTCTGTAGCCTCATGCACTATGGCAGCTGATCAAAAGTGGATGGACTCAAGAAGTAGGTCATAAATATCTGGGCTTCAACAACCGCTTTTAGATTTGATCGCTTGAGTCTTATTAGATATTGGTGTTATATAAAAGTTGCTACATGTAAATTTACAGATTATAAAACGCACCAATTAATATTCTTGCTCAATGATCGGTTCAGTTAACAAACCAAACAGCAAACAATGTAGTATTAGAGTTTCAGACAACCTCACCACAAACACATGAAATCAGTTTCCTGTCATTTACACCTCTTCAGAACTAGCCAGTAACCATGTCAGAGCCGGAAACTACCCCACATTCTGCACATATTCTCTTCATTTCTATCCAGCATACCACTCCTGCATTTATACTTGTGAAAATTAATGATAATGATAAGAATGATAACATCAGGTAAGTCTTTTTCTGTTTCTTCCATGTCAGTGCAGTATAGTGAAAATTGTGCAGTATTCAGAAACACATACAGTATACAGGCTGTCCCCTACTTAAGGACACCCGACTTAAGGACGACCTCTAGTTACAGATGGACTGCTTTGACCACTGTGACCTCTAGTGAAGCTCTCTGGATGCTTTACTATAGTCCCAGACTGAAATGATCAGCTGTAAGGTTTCTGTATTTTATGAAGTTTTATTGATAATCCTTGGTCCCATTACAGCAAAAGATTTTGTAAATCCAATGGTCACTGATACAAAAAAATATTTGTCTGGAGCTACAATTATAAAATATACAGTTCCCGTAAGTTATGTACAGCCAGTGTTAGTAAAGTCATTTATGGAGCTGCCCGGTTAATATCTCATACTTTGGGTTCATCCAGCACAAAGACCAACTGCTATGGAGTATAAAAGCAATGCTTGTTTTCTAAATGGATGCAAATCCTTCCAGAAATTACTCAGATTGTCCTAATCCTATGATTATGGAGAAATCATAACCAACCCCATTCAAATGTAAGGAATGGATTTTCTACAAAACATCTGCTATGTGTGACCTTACCCTAATGTAATTGAAATTTACATTAAAAGTAATTAATCTATTAACATTATTGTCAGACTTACAATATACAGTGAAACCCTGGTAGTGAAATCACCAACCAAATCTGCACATAAAAATGTTTGCTTTATTTATGCTGTCCTGCTTTATGCTTTATTTATGGGGGACGTATATACCACCGACGTATATATACGGCGTATATACGTTCCCCATAGACGGCAATGGGTGCACGGCACCATACAGGAGCAGTACAGTGCAGCACACTTGCAGCACCATACCATTCCGTAGGCGGGAGAAAGATAGGACATGTCGCATATCTCATCATATTTGTAGTGACCGGCATGGCTTCCTTACTGGCTGGACCCAGGAATGGCATAACCTCTCATTTATAATCCCCACCAGGCCTCCTCTCTCACTCCACTGCTGACTTTGACACCTCAAATGCAGTCTGTAGATTGTCCATTGTAACATGACATGGGCTGCATTCTCCTCTTCACTGACAGTCTTCCTACACATCATATAATATGGTGTACCTGGATATAATGTACCTGGAAATAATGCATCCAAAAATTCCCTCAAAACATAATGAAAAAACAGTAAAAAGACTGAAATCATAGAAAGATACCACATTATTGAATTCATTAAATATGTCATTCTATTATACTGTATCCTCTTGCTTTTCTCTAACGCCTGATTCTTATTTCTCCTTTAGGGCTACTCCTTTTTCTACAATTTACCTTCACGTCAGGTACAATAGTTGTCAGCTCTCTCTAAGCTAAAGCTAAACTACAATTGTATCTAAGGGTAAAGTTACACTGTGTTTGCTGCAGACTGTAAAGCACCATAGTTGTGTAGACATCGTCCTTCAGCTATGTACAGCCCCCTTGAACCATATATTGGGGTCTGGGGTTGCTGTAAAGGAATTCCACAAGCAGTGTTGACCATATAGAGCTGCAGACAGTTGTAGGTGTTACCCCTGGAGATCTGTATAAAAATACCTTTGGGTGTGTTATTAGTAGTTGCAGAAATGTGAAAAATTCATGTCCAGCATTTACTGTAACATTTAACATCTTATGTGTGATGATCTAAATCCAAACAATGTTATACTGCTAAGGCTACTTTCACACGGCCGTTGGGGGACATATATACGGCCGCCCTATATACGCCCCCCATAAGCCAGCAATGGGCGTCTGGCACAGCACAGTTGCAGTACGATGCAATCACAAGTGCGGCACCGTACCGTTCCATAACCAGGAAAAGATAGGACGCTTTATAAATACATGTGCAAAGTCACACAGAAAACTAGCGCAAAGACTATAATAAATGTGGTCCTAGGTCTCTTGAAAGGTGTGTAGGATAAAACTGAAGGAAAAGATGTATCAGGAAGGAGCTTTATAATCGTTCAAAAATTTTTGGAAATTGTATCGCAAATCTGCTTGTGCTTATAAATGATGCACATTGGAATCTCTGACGCAGGCCATGGGTGCAGTATATTAATTAAAAGGCAAGTACCAACTTTCCATCTGGGAGGTAAAATTCATAACATTGGTAATAATATATATTTTGTTCTTGTAGGTCTACCATATCTTCAAGCAGTCCCAAACCTGACGATTTATGTGCCTAATGATGTGATAACCCTTGTATGCTGCTCACAATATCCTATCACCCACCAAATAGACTTCTATAAAAAAGATGCAGTGATTTATTCCATAGAAAATGACAAAAATTGTGTTACCTACAAGTTTACAATAACTGCAAAGCAAGATATTGGCCCATACTACTGTGCATACCAAACGCTAGAAAATGGAACGGATGTACCATCCAATATGAGCAATGGAATCACTTTCCAGTTTGCAGGTGGGTATGGCATGCTGTTGAAGCACATAAGGTCAGCCACACAGGAGATCTGCTCATGTGCTTTAGGTGAATTAGGTCGTAACAGAGTAATAACGAAGCTCAACAGGCAGGTGTAGAACTCAGCAAAATTCCCAATTGTGGGTGGCTCAAACCCCTTTATTTATACATGTTTAAGCAGGGTGTAACATCTTAACGATTAGCATGATTGGTTATCATACATTTGAACAATAGCTTATGATTGGCTATTAAAATAACACCTCTGATTGGTTAATTTCCAATCCAACTTCTGATTGGTTACTACAAAAGTCTAATACACTTGATAGGTTACTGATCATCTCCTAATGCATATTTCACAAAAGGCTATCTCCTTGTGACAGTTCTATGTCATCAGATTCATTTAAAGGGAACCTGTCACCAAGGTAATATTTTTGGGTTATTACAGCCTCCAACAGCCCATAA
The DNA here is from genome assembly GCA_019512145.1 of Engystomops pustulosus. Lineage (NCBI taxonomy): Eukaryota > Metazoa > Chordata > Amphibia > Anura > Leptodactylidae > Engystomops > Engystomops pustulosus. The sequence continues at coordinate 216,715,883 of CM033641.1, read as the reverse complement.
CATGACAAACTCATATGTGCTTTTGTCATGTTTGAGTTTGTTAGGGAGGGCGTTGGCAGGGAACCAGGTACTGTGCTCTATTGCCTATATTAGCTCATGTATACATCACACAAACATATGTCATTTTATGGGCTTTTGGAAGCTGTAATAACGCAAAAAAAGTGCCTTGGTGACAAGTTCCCTTTAAGTGGCTTTTGAAAAATCTTTTGGCAGTGTCCTTATGCTATGGGGGTTATTTCACCACCAAGAAGCACACCAAGCCTACAATGTGGTCTCCTGGTGCTAGATCGCTCTGACATGCTTCTTTTTATGTGACATGCATGTGACAATCAGTGAGGGAAGGGAGAACAGTTTGCACAGCTAGAGCACGATTACTAAGCTCTTATCCTGGGTCATTAACCCTTTACATGCTACAGTCTTAGGCAGGCCCAGAGCTGCCACCACCTCTTCTACCCAGCCACACATTAGTTTCCATTCATATACTTCTCCAACAGCGTAAACTTCATATTAGGACGGTGAAGGCAAGGCGCGCTGTAAAGAGATTTAGAAACTATAACATAATTAAATTAAAGCAATCTTACTAGCACCAGGGAAGGTTACATGTAATTTATGCAATCAAAGTCTATGTGGCAATATAAATAGAAAAGTGTCTATAGAGGGAGAGAGGGAGACTGGGTGGTATAGAGCTACCTGTATGGTTTAGGTGGTATGGGGAGTCAGCTGCTAGGACTCTATGAATCCCCACTAATATATCCCACTGCCATTGACCTGCTGAGGACCGCATAGCAGCAGCCCTTCTCTGTTCCCAGGCAGATGAAGATTTCACCTCCTCTCTTTTTCCTCTCAGTCCAGCTCCTCCATGTTGTTAACACTCTAGTCCTTACAGGGAGTAGCATCACTGAGAAATGCTGACACCTACTGGACACAAATAATTATCAGGGGCATAACTAAGATTGGCAGGGCCCCATAGCAGCCTTCTGAATGGGGCCCCATAGCAGCCTTCTGAATGGGGCCCCATAGCTGCCTTCTGAATGGGGCCCCATAGCAGACTTCTGAATGGGGCCCCTATTCCACCTTAAAAATACATATATTTTTACACTCGCACATGTGAGTTACAATCACATACATTTATACACTTATATATACCCACATTTATATACTTATATACATACACACCATATACACACATACAGCATAAAGATACATACAGCATAAACAAACGTACATACAGTGTACACGTATATATACATACAGAATATACACACATACAGAATTACCTCTCCTTATCTCAATAATTATATAGAGGATATAATTATTGTAACTTACTGGCCCCCTTACTGTAACCACCAGCTCTGTTCTGCTGTACAAGGGACAGCTTCAGTTGCAGGTGTCCGGATGCTGCAGGTTCAGCATGCTAGTTTGGTGGAAGCACTGCCCTCTGTAAAGTAGTGGAGGCCACAGGTTGCCCTCCCCATAATCCAGTCCTAGTCTTCAGAATTGACCACAATCCTGGGTTGAATCCCCTCCTCCAAGGCTCCCAACTACCCAATGTTGGTGGATGGGTTAGGGCAATGAATATGCTTTCTACAGCCAAAACACTGCATCAGGTTACCTGCCATAGCAAAATAAGGGGAAAACTCGGCACTTCATGTGCGTCTAAAGGAGTCTAAAGGAGTGGTTCCCTATTTGAACACCCAATAAGCTACTAGGAGTGACTTACTATTGTAAGTATGGTACAGTAACAAGGATTATTCAGGTGGGTTTTTCATTTAATGTATTTGTTTTTTGTTTCCTTTCTCTTTGCCATGAGATGGGTGAGTTTTGTTGTAAAATTTTAAAATGTTTAATTTAGAATAATTTAGTAGCATCTGTCGCATATTTTAATATAAATAGAAAAAATCCAGCTCATGAAGATCTTGTGAAAAGTCATCTTTATTTGCGCTTGTGTAACATCCAGGTGTAACAATTATAATAATAATAATTCTTTATTTATATAGCGCCTACAAATTACGCAGCACTGCACAGGGGATGTCAAATTGGTCCACAGAAACATAAAAAACGTCATCGCAGTTTACTTGCTCTTAATCATGACTCCTGTGTGCGTGTGACCACTTCAATCCTTTTGTGAACATTCCTTAAATGGGGAACAGCCATTTCCGGGACATCATGTGGAAACACACATACATGTATACAAAACTCATACAAGATATAGGGGCAGATTTACTTACCCGGTCCGTTCGCGTTCTCTGCGCTGGATTCGGGTCCGGCCGGGATTCACTAAGGTAGTTCCTACGCCGTCCACCAGGTGGCGCTGCTGCGCTGAAGTTCCCCGGAGGCGCACTGGAATGCCCTAAAATTCACTGGCCTATACCTGGTGAAGGTAAGTGTAATTTTCGCTACACATTTTTTGTCTTAAATGCGGCGGTTTTCACGATACCATCGGGTTTTTCGTTCGGCCACGCCCCCCGATTTCTGTTGCGTGCATGCCAGCGCCGATGCACCACAATCCGATCGCGTGCGCCAAAATCCCGGGGCAATTCAGGTACAATCGGCGCAAATCGGAAATATTCGGGTAACACGTCGGGAAACCGTGAATCGGGCCGTTAGTAAATGACCCCCATAAAGTTTAAATATAAAAACAACATAGTGATAAAAGACATAACAGCAATACTACATATTTTGAGAAATCATATTATTATTATATTATTATTATTATACATAATTATTATCTGTTATGTGTGAACTACTCGTGAATATGAACATGAATATCTTTCATTGTGTAGTGTGTCGCATCAACTCCCTCTAGTGGTTGAAAATTGGATCGCACAACATAGAAAACTTCTGTTTAGTTAATGAGAGAATGAGACACATCCTATTCACATAGGCTTTCTAGGTTTTGCAGAGACAAGTTAGTGTATGGGTAAAATATTAGAAATATCTTATGTCTCTACTATTGAGGATGCTACAGATTTCCTCTGATAGGATTGAAGTGGACACACTGACACAGGAGTCAGGATTAAGAGCAGGTAAACTGCTCGAAACGCGTTGACGTTTTTCTATGTTTCTGTACACCTGGAAGTTACACAAGCGCAAATAAAGACGACTTTTCACAAGACCTTCATGAGCTGGATCTGGATTTTTTTGTCTTCATGTTGCCTTTGCAGTGGGGTGAACCGTGCTCGAGAGGATCATTCCAACAGAGGTTGGTGAGCTGGAAAATTATACTTATATTTTAATATGAATGTCTGTGTTGTGTCCCATTTATCTGCTGTAGACATACCATTGCCACCCAACATTATGCTGGTGCCTACATTCTCTGTATACACTACTAAGGAACACATGAGTCTGACATGTTCACCACCTGATGGCACAGAAGCTTATGGAATCCAGATATACCGGGAAGACAAAATTATTCATGAAAATGTGTCACTGAACAATATGTACAAGATCTATGCAGCAGACAAGGAAGCACCAGGCACATATTACTGTAAATATTGGATAGAGAAGAATGGACGGAATATCAGCTCCTCGCCTAGTGAGCGTGTAACAGTCAATGTAACAAGTAGGTTCTTTATTCTTGTACTATTTGTGAGTGTCATTTATTTCATTGTAAAAAAAAAGGAATAAAATGAAAAATGTCATTCCAGGTGCACCGCTGGCTCCTTCCTTGTCTCTGAGCTCACAACATTCGGTATATATAAAGGGGGAGAATGTTACCCTCACTTGCTCTATCCCTCTGGGTTTTACAGTAACAGAGGTAAAATTTTATAGGAATGAGCAGCTACTTCTTACTTCTAATGTACAAAAAAGAAACACATTTGTTGTGGCGACATTGGAGGTTACTACACCTGATACATTCACCTGCCAGTACATTGCAGAAGTAAGTGGAAGAACCATTGCTTCAGGTTCCAGCAATGAAGTTACAATCATTACAGCAGGTATTGCATCATTTATATCATATAATAGAAATATGTTTTTGAAACTATGTCTATTTCTCGTGTGTGTCTAAAATAGAAAATTGTTGCAAACAGTGGTGATGTAAGGGAATGCTTTACGATTCTCTGAGATCTGGTGCGTAAGTACAGTGGTAACAGACATAGCAGTTGCTATGGGGCCCGCAATGTCAGAGGGCCCCAGCATCTGACCTGACGCACTTAAGAATGGCGGATGCACACCATTATTGTGTACATTGTACACCATAATATGTATATAAGGCCCCTTCTCCACTGGCGTTTTTCACGTGCGAGTTCTGCGCGTGCATTTGACGCTCAGAACTCGCATTGCACTCTGTCCCATAGTATTCAATGGGTCTTTCTCCATTTGCGTGGTTTTCAACGCGCGTGCTTGCGTTCGTTTGCACGCGCGTCAAAATCGCAGCATGCTCTATTTTTGCGAGTCACGCGCAATTTTCACGCCCCATTCAAGTCTATGGAGATGCATCAAGAACGCATTGCACTCGCAATCATTGCAAGTGCAATGCGAGTGCAATGCGTTTTAAACGTAAGGGTTGCTAGGTGACCAGTATAACAGTATTTCCCCTGCTCGCGAACGATCATTTAATTAAAAAAACACAATGAAGAACAGTGAAGAATAGAATAAAACCAGTGAACACAGTGAAAACAGTGACCACAGGATCATTTAAGATAAAAACACAGTGCAGAACACAGTGCAGAATAGATTACAGATGTTCGGCACATCTGCTTACTTGTCGGGAGATACGCGCGGAGCGGTGCGAACAAAATAGCATGTGAAGAACAATATATATGTGTGAAGAAGACATTGCAGATGTATGGAAACATCTGCAATGTGTTCTTTACACACATATATATTGTTCTTCACATGCTATTTTGTTCGCAACGGCCGCGCGTTATCCCGACAAGTAAGCAGATGTGCCGAACATCTGTAATCTATTCTGCACGTGTTCGGCACTGTGTTTTATCTTAAATGATCCTGTGGTCACTGTGTTCACTGTGTTCACTGTTTTTATTCTATTCTTCACTGTTCTTCACATCTGCTAACTTGTCGGAGATAATATACGCGCGGGGAACAGTGAAGAATAGATCGCAGATGTTTGCACACTTATCAGAAGACATTATTTTTCAATTAAATAAAACATTTTATTCCCGACCTTGGTCCCTTGAAAAAGCTTCTCCATTGACTTAAAAAAACGCGCGTGAAAAACGCACCGAAAACGCAAAAAAACGCGAACAAAAATGAAACAAAAACGCAGCAAAAACGTCAGTTTTTCACGCATTGCACCCTGACGTGAAACGCAACGCTAGTGTGCAAGAGGCCTAACAGTGCACATTTTCCACAGTCAGCAGCTCAGATAGGAAATGCTGGGTGAGGTCCACCACAGCGCTCTGTACATCACCTTTTAGCAAACCTATAAGACATCAGTATTCCTATGTGTAGATGAGGAGTAACACTGTTTCTAGTCATTATGGGGAATATATAATTGTAAGTTTATCAGTGTTCTGGCATATAATTGTTGCACAGTTGTAGCATGTGCCCATTTTTAGTGACAATACTTTGCACTGCAGTCAGCTTCCTCCAGATTTGTGAAGCGAATCCAGACATATTTTTGATGTACCGCTTTTCAAATGGTTTTATTTATTTCAAACCTAAATTGTTTGTTTCAGTATACACTTCTAGAATTGCTGTAACTATATTCATTAGAACTACTAGACTTAATATTTTATACTCGCTGTATTAGCATAAAGGTCAGAGGCTATTGAGAGGTTTGAGTGAACTATGAACCATCTTCATTACAGACGTGTTTATATGTCTCACTAGAGAGGAAGCAAAACTATGAAGTTCTAGCCTCAGGCTTTAATATTAATAATATTGCTTATATTATGGTCAAATAGAATAGCAAAAGTGGAGTCTTACCATGAAACTATGAGCCAGATGTCTTGTTAGAAGTATGTATTGTGTCTATAATAAAGTGAAGTCACTCTTTGAGAGCACTACTGGGTTCAGTGTATCTGGTTCTCCGAGTACTTGTTATCCTGATACCTTTTAATTTGAAGCCATATACAAATGAATATAGAATCCATATAAAAAAAGCCATATAAAATGCAGTCCCCAATTGGAGTAGGAAATATTTAGGAACTGGTTGAGCAAAAATATTAAACTTTTGTCCCAAAAAGTTCCAAATATTAACAACGTATATGCCACATTTACCAAGCAGTCAAAGCCACTATGATAAATCTTACGTAAAAAAGTGTTCTTCAGGCATGATTAAAACGACAATGCCTAATGATAACCCCATGTACCTAGATTATTACTGTCCCCATTTCAGTCATCTGATTTCAGCATAGACAGGAATGGCAGCATTTTGAAGAAAAAAAGTTTTTTTAACCCCTTCCCGTCAATGCCCTTTGTCGTTTTTGCATTTTCATTTTTCACTCCCCACCTTCAAAAATCTATAACTTTTTTATTTTTCCATGTACAGAGCTGTGTGACAGCTTATTTTCTACGTAAAAATGACACTTCAGAATGGTGGTATTTAATATGCCATGCCTTGTACTAGGAAGCGGGAAAAAAATTCCAAATGCAGTGAAATTGGTGAAAAAAACGCATTTGCAGTGTATTCTTGTTGGCTTGGATTTTATGGATTTTACTGTACACCCCAAGTGGCATGTCTACTTTATTCTTTGGGTTGTTGTGATTACGGGAATACCAAATTTGTATAGGTTTTATAATGTTTTCATACATTTACAAAAATTAAAACCTCCTGTACAAAAAATTTTGGGGGGATTTTGCCATCTTCTGGCGCTAATAACTCTTTTATACTTTGGTATACAGAGCTTTTGGAGGTGTCATTTTTTGCAACTTTTGATTACGTTTTCAATGTTATCATTTTTAGGACTGTACGACCTTTTGATCACTTTTTATAGAATTTTTTTAAATGACAAAAAAGTGCCATTTTCAACTTTGGGCGCTATTTTCCGTTACGGGGTTTAACACAGTGAAAAAATGTTATTATATTTTGATAGATTGGGCATTTTCGGACGCGTCAATGCCTAATGTGTTTATGATTTTTGCTGTTTATTTATATTTTTATCAGTTCTAGGGAAAGGGGGTGATTTGAATTTTTATGGTTTTTTATTATAATTTTTTTTTTTAAACAGTTTTTTTATTTTTACTATTTTTCAGATTCCCTAGGGTACTTTAAGCCCAGGTTGTCTGATTGATCCTATCATATACTGCCATACTACATGGGGATTTTCCTCCTCATTCATTTTAAAGTGCTATCAGCACAATGTAATGAAAGAGTTAACATGAAGCAGCATCGGGTCTTCGCAAGCATGCGCCGCCATCTTTTTGAAGCCTTTGAGCCCTCTCCATGCACCCACATCCGGCATGTGACGTAGTATAGCTCTCACTATGATTAGCAGGTTCTGATACAAAACAAGATTTTGTATCAGGGGGACTTGCAAGAAATGGAAGGATGTTCAACATGTATCGCTAAGAGCATTCTATATGTTATGGTAAAACATTCTCAAATAAGAAATCATTTTAAATGATAGTTACACTTTAAGACCAACGTAATATGTGTTACAATATCTGCAAGTGCATTTGAAGGCATAGGACAAGCTATTAATGCCATATATTATCACTTAAAGGGGTATTCCGGGAATATGAACGTCTGACACAAAAACCCATGATGATATAAATAAATGAATACAACAATACTCAATGTCATTAGTCACAAAACGTAGCTAAAATAATATGATTTTATGATTTACAAAATTTATGGCCTCTCTAAAGTAGGTGGAGTTATCACTAAGATGGCCGCCACTTAAAACTACAAGTTCCATGATCCTTTAGTTCTCAGTAACTCCTCCTCCCTCTTATGCTCTGCTTCCAGTGATGATGTAACAGACTGTGCTGCTCTGTTACCATAGTAATGATGTGTAACTGCCATCACCACAACACTGGCCATACTGGATGCACTGCAACCAACCGACTACAGCCAAACGTAGTGGTGATCACATGACCCTGCCCAGGCAGGTGCAGGACATGTGATGTGGACATGTGACCAGCGGCCATCTTCTTTTCTGCGACGGACCGCGCGGAGGAAATTAACGGACTGATTAAAGGGCCAGTAGCATTTTAATTCTCCATTACAGTCTATGTCAGCAGCATTTTCTGCTAAGGGGAGCAAAATTTTAAATAACAACTAATTACACATTAGCTTATATTTTGAGTGCCCACTTGTATATGAATTATGCTGATTCCTGGAATTCCCCTTTAACATCTAGCATAGAAAAACATGAACTCTTCCAGTGTTGGCCTGGGATGCCTAGGGTCCATCAGTAACATTTGATCTTTGGACCCACCACTGTTCAGTTACATGTACAGTTCGTTCCATATAATTACATGAATACATGGGATGGCTGTATGTTGAGTATATGTATGAAGAAACGTGAGGGTACCCCGTCAAGTACTACTAATGCATGGTATAGGGGCCTGCCTGTTCACCTGTGGGCCAGTCCGAGCCTGTACTCTTCACATATTATATTAGTATCTAAACACCTTTTGTCAACAAGAATAGTACTGGTTTATATTGAAACTACAATATGTTAATTTTTTATTGTGTGTCTATTCAACAGAACCACCTCCAGTTCCATCATTCGCACTAGAGCCTTCGCAGCCAGTATATATCACAGGGGAGGAGGTGTCAGTCATATGTTCTATTCCTTATAACATTGAAGGTGATCTTAAGTCCGTCAAGTTTTACAGATCTGGGAAAAGTATTTACATAGAAGAAGCATGTAACAAGAAATGTCAATATCCATTATCTAACCCTACAAAACTGTCCAATGGAAATTATTTTTGTGGATACTTCATGTTGATACAAGGGAGAGAGCTCTCAGCCTATTCACAGAGTGTTCAAATAACCTTCATAGGTAAGTCATTGGTAAATAAATTGAGGAAGTACAATCCAGCAAATGTAAATCAGCTCACTTCTTAGTTACAACCTGTGTGCAGAACAGCAGCAGTGCTGGATTAATTAGACAATAGGTCCTGGACTGTTGAACAAACTGGGGCCCCCAAGTCGCCCTCTTCCTGACCCCAATAATGTCAAACATCTGATGGCTGCCCCCATTTATTGCATTTACATTATACTTTTCTAGGCTTTGAAAAGACACCTCCCTAAGCACATTATTGTGACAAACAATCAGCACAAAGTTATATGTATGGGCTATTGTACACTATAATGAAAAATTATTATTAAATGCTTAAAACCACAATATCCTGGCTAAAGAAGGACAATAACATTTGGCCACTGATCTATGAAGATAAAGTGCAAACGCTACAAATATTGCATATGTATATACTGTAATACCAAAAAAAGCATAATCATCAAAAATTCATAACAAAGAACCATAGAATCAACTACCTTGTTCAAAGAGTGTCATTATTATCCCTAGACCCCACCCTAAGCCCAAAAAGAGTTAATAACAACCACTGGCCGGCGTGCTGATAAACAGTAGTCACACTGTCCAACACTGTGTCTAATGCAGCAGGGACACTAAAGAGAGACCCTATTTGGTAGGGACTCTGTAGGGTAAAGAGGATGTAAAGGGTCCTAAACAGCATGACAAGGACTCTGGGAAAAGTAAAGCACTTATAAGGCTCATTAGGCTTTGCTCACTAAGAAGAGCCAGATCTTCTGGCTCTTGAACAGCTCTCTATTAAATATATAATAGGAAGCCGCAGGCCAGTCAATCACCCCAAACCACTCCACTTTTAACTCAATTGTATCGGGTAAAAGAGGGCAGGGTGAGCAAGTTAGAGGAGAGTTGAGCCGGCTCATGTCGTTCACGAATGACACATCACTAGGAGGAGAGAGCTGAGGGGAGGGGCAAGCAGTGACCTGCTGCTCCACTTAGCAGGAAGAACTACAGACATGGAGCAGAGCAGGCAGCAGCAGCTGCACATCCAAGCACGGCGAATTATCGTATGGACCTTTTCGAAAGGTGATGGGCCTTCAGAGAACCTCGACCATATGGTGATCTGCCATTGAACAGCAGAGTATGTTAACATTGTATGGGAGGAAATAAATAAGCAATGAAAACAGTAATGAAAGCAACAAATAAGGACTGATATACTAACATTTGGATTCTATGTGGTGGTATCACATCAGTCCGGGACTTACAGACAAAATTGTGGCCTTTTTTTGATAAAAGTTGTAGAAAATCTATCAAGCTAAATTTTCTCCAACCATTATACTCAAATCTGTGTTTCTCAAAGACAAATAAATAATCTATAAGATGCATTAATGCAAAAAAAAAATAATTTATCTTCTATGTGGACATCACATAGCACCAAAATTATATGTGCATTTTGTATTGTGGTATGCAGAAGATATGACCATGTCAAACCTCGTTACATTCATTTTATGTGTCTATTTTACAGATATCCCCAAGACACCCTCCATTACAGTGACGCCTATGCTACCTGTTTATCTAGTGGGGGAATCACTTAATATCACATGTTCTCTTCCTAAGAAGTCCACAGTCATCAGCATCCAGTACTTCATAGATAACCACGAAATCTACAAACCAAAGGAACCCAAGACAATGTCCTCATATGTTATCCCTAAATTATCTCTGGAAAATAAAGGCAGCTACACATGTCAATATTGGCTTAATTATTCTGGAAGACATATTTCTTCCCATAGTTCACCTTTTTTAATCACTGTTGAAGGTATGGATCTCTTTAATTGAATTGAAGAGGATTTTTCTTTACATGTTGTAGAAATACACATCGACCAGCAAAATCCATCATGATAAACCAGAGGCACATACTCATAGATCCAGGCACTGCCACTGTGGTAATCTTCTTATATTTGTGATCCATGGCCTCCTTCTTTCTAAAATAAACTTTTATAATTACATTAATGAGCCCGGCAGTGCAAGCACATGATGACGGGAGCATGCAGCCACAGCTAGGGGCGTACTCACATTTGTAGAAAGGACTCCCTTCTCTGACACCCTCTGCTGCTGATTGGATGGTGTCAGAGGATGTTAGCATAGTCACACCCCCCCCCCCTCCTCCTCGTGCTACAGCTCCTCCCCTCTGACGATACAGCACAGTAAATAATTAGATCCCAGGGCTCATATCTCATGAACAGAGGGGGATAGGAGGAGAATTCAAAGTGCCCCTGAACCAGGATACATGATGGCATGCTAACTTTAGGATGTTTGGAGTGCTGAGAGGTCCTCTTTAAGCTACAAAATGGCTACGTCCTCAAGGGGTTAAATAATGAGAATAGTTGTTGCACTGCATCGATCAAAACTGAGAAGTGTCTTGACATCAAAAAAATTATTTTAAGAGAATATTTCAATGAATCTGCAGGCAGCACTTTATAGAACAGGATGAACTACGATGATTAATTTTGTTTTTTGTGAAAATATGTAATATGAATTATCATACGCTTATCAACTTTTCCTCTAAGATTACTGATTCCTTGTCAGTAAGTGTAAGTACTACAGGAAAAGTTTGATGACATGGGGGTATCAGCTTTGGTGCCCTTCTGCCCCTGACTCTAATTACCATGGTGTTTTGCACAGGAGATAGAAATTCTGGAATCCCTCTACAGCAGGAACCCTATGACTGTAGGGTTAGGGCATATAAGCATGAGGTTTTTTTCAAAGTGACACATTCCAAATAGCATATTTATATGTTTTTTTACTTTATTTTTTACAGAAACACCTTATCCACCATCCATTGATTTGAGCCCTGTTTTGCCAGTGTATACAAGTGGAGAGTCTATTAGTATCAAATGTGTGCCGCCAAATGGTTTTGATGTTTTACACATTCAATATTTTAAAGATGACAAGGAATTTCATAAATCACTGGAAAATTCATATGTGATATCTAGTTTATCACACGCAGAGAGAGGAACCTACTCATGTGGTTACATGTCTAATCGATATGGAAGACAAATATTCTCTAAAAAGAGTCAGTCTATTTCCATAACAGTAGTAGGTATGTATATTCATACAAAAGTGAATATGATTTTTACCTGCACAATATATGGGTTAACAGTAAGAATCACTAGATATAATGTCACTTATAGGATGATGGAGGTGAAGCTTTAGATTGGGGAAAACAAAGAACGTATACTTTATTATGTGACTACCGTGCATAATAGGAATAACTCAGACAACCCCCTTAAGATTTTTTGAAAAGTAACTACCCTACATTTTCATAAACACTCAACTGCTACACTCTCTAATAATAAGGTTAATATTTCCATTTTACAGATATCCCTCAGGCTCCATCCATTATTCTGAACCCTAAAGAACCTGTTTACATAAAGGGGGAAAATGTCAGCCTCACATGTTCTCTTCCTGAGGATTCTACAGTCACCACCATCCAGTTCTTCAAAGGCGACCAAGAAATTCACATATCTGAGATGCCCACGATAATGTCCTCATACAACATATCTAACTTATCTCAGTGGCATGCCGGAAGCTATAAGTGTCAATACTGGGTTATTACTTCTGGGAGAAATATTTTGTCCCATGCAAGTCTCCCTGTTTCCATCACTGTGGAGGGTATGTACATCGCAACAGAAATTTATAGCAGATCTTAGCAATATGTCATATTCTATACGGTGTGTATCTGCTGGCTAGACCATAGAATTTTAGGTAGAAGCGTATTGTATTTTCATGTACCCACATATCCGCATTATTTAGAGCCTATCCATCAGTCCTGAGTACAATGTATTATTATTTAGGAGGATTATTGGAATAGTAGTAATGTCGGCTCACCTATAATGGGTATGCTGCATGTTAGATGTACAGAGAATGCGTCCGTAACACTTCAGACATTTGGCTTTGTAGGTGAAGTACCCTCCATCATAAGTATATCCTTAACCTGAATGTAGAGAAATGTTCATTTATAGTCCTGTGTAAATGATAATTTTGGTGTACCATGTGTCTGACCATGAGGTTGGATGTGCCCGCTCTTGCCCATTTAGAATATCTAGCACCTCCCACTCGAACCTGTAAAACGTGCCCTATGTGGTGCACCGAACCATGGTGCATTGGAAGGCAGATTGAAATATTGATAAACATTTCTATGCATCTGCGTGGCAGATAGTGACTGCATCTACAAGGTCATTTGTTCATTGTATATGAGACCTGTGGGTGATTTATTACATCAGACTTGGGAGGTGTCTCGACTTTTACCTTGCAATTCTACTCAAAAACTGTAGGAAAATTAGGGGGTATTTATAACCATGTTGTCTGTTTTCTTATACTACGTTTTGAAACCTTTATCAAGACTTTGCTGCTTGAGTTGAGACAAAAAAAGTCTCAGAAAGTAGTACAGGCGGTCCCCTACTTAAGGACACCCGACTTACAGACAACCCATAGTTACAGACAGACCCCTCTGACCTCTGGTGAAGCTTCTGAATGCTTTACTATAGTCCCAGATTGCAATAATCAGCTGTAAACTGTCTGTAATGAAGCTTTATTGATAATCCTTGGTCCCATCACAGCAAAAAAGGTTTAAACTCAAATTGTCACTGGGGCCAATTTTTTTTTTATCTTGATCTACAATTATAAAATATACAGTTTCGACTTACATACAAATTCAACTTAAGAACAAACCTCCAGACCCTATCTTGTACGTAACCCGGGGACTGCCTGTACAAGAAAACAGACAACTTGGTGATAAATTCATCCCACTGTGTCCTCCTTTGTGTACATTTGTACTATGTGTATATAGGCTCTGGCTATAAATAATTGCTTCCATTTTTTTCTATTAATCTTTTAGATCCATCATCAACTCCTTTTCTTAGGTTGACTCCAAATATGGAAATTTATGTAGTAGGAGAGACTCTTGTTTTAACATGTTATGGCTTTGGTAATGTAAGATATCACATCTATAAAGATGGACAACTGCTGAAAAATGACTTATCTTACCAGATTCCAAGCTTACAGCTGTACCATAATGGAAACTATACCTGTAACTACACCTATGCCATTAAGGAACGTCAGATAAAGTCCCCTGAAAGCAGCACTGTTAACATACATGTAATTGGTAAGTTTCCCAAAGTCAGTTTTACTTATAAACTTAAATGTGTATTCCCACAAAAACAAGTTTCTGAAATATACTCAGGATAAGAAAATAACACACTCTAATTCACTGTTATTAACCAAAATACAGCATTTCACAGGCATAATTCCAACCTGTCTCTATCAGTCCTGTTGCACACAATTTCAGTTGCCCCTGGTTTCCGACCCTGGATCTTCTGACTTTCGGGCCGCCAAACATCTTGTTCTCCTGTCTGATGCTGCACTGAGCTTCTCTCTGCCCCTAGCCCCCACCCTTGCATTCCAAGACGAGCCCACACTCACTGACACTCTGCCGACAAACAACACATCACATCGTGAGGAGAGCTACAAGCTACAAACACATATGTTTTTTATCTGGGGAGGAGGAGGGAGGCACATCAGATCTGATATCTGTGTGTGTGTAGCTGAGATGTAGCAGAGCTGAGAGTGTCATTGTGTGTGATATGCAACACATGGATCTCATCATCTCTCATCTCTGATCTGTCTCTTCTCTCTTTCTATGTGTCAGATACTAGTACATTGTTCGGAAGGTAAATGAAAGTGTATATAAACCTTGTACATTGATAATCTAACCACATTTTCAGCTCACAGAACTAGATGGATCATAATGTGTCTGCTTAGAGAGTCCTCGCCAACACTCTGGCATTTTACACAGACCATCACTGAGTTATAGGAGCTAAAACAGCAATAAAACTGGGTAAAATTGTAAAGTAAGGGGTTAGAATGATTTTTATTGTGTAAATATCACTATGGGATTGAAATTTGAGAATTTTCTTTGATGGGCAAACTCATAGTATAAAGGTCTTCTGGCTGTCTTTTCTATCCCTTTTAACCATAGGTATGTGAAGTATCAGAGTGGCCCATCAAAGGATCCAGACTGGGTCTAGACTTTAACCCATTACTATACCAAAGAGGTTAAGCAAAAGGAAAACAAATTTGGCAAATAGTAAAGTCTGTTTTTAAAGGGGATGATAAAGGGTGGGCCCACATAAAATGTAACCAGGTGGGCTCAAAGAATTGCAGTCTGATGCTTGGTGCATCACTTAGGAATTGTCACTTAGGAATAGTAGTGTGTCTAGGCTATTCCTACAGATTTAGTTGTTGTTTCTTGCAGTATGTATATTGCAATCTTGATCCTGCTTATCTTCCTATGTAGAAATTTTAGATCTTTTTCTAAATCTTTGCTCAAGGCCTTTATCTGAAAACAACAGTGGTCACATAGGCATGATCCCACTTTCATCAAGGACTGTGTTTGGTTTATCAGCCACAGTCCCATAGAGATGGAGTAAGTGGCATAGCGCATGTGCTACCATAGTTACATTTAAACTGGGGTACAAAGGAACCCCTGTTCTTGTTTCTTTTAAAATCCTATGCACAAAGGTTGTGTGGCTTGGGACAGGTCAACAATTTTAGATCTCTTCTAACAGCTGGCACCCATCTAATCAGATAGTATGTGAAGTGGTGTTACCAAAAATGAACAGGGCTGGAAACAGGTAGCACTGTATACTGTGCAGTGGCTGTACCTGGGTGCTTAGTTCTGTACCATATATACTCTTGACAACAGAACTTCCAATATCAATTCCACCTGGTTCTTGTATATTTCCTTTAAACTAGAATTTCTGAATAAAGGAAACCCAAACATTGAAACATTATTGTACAATGCATTATTGCATAGCTACCATTTAATATACAATAAATTGAAAACCCAATTATTCTTCTGTTTGTAGGTTTGCACACAGTTATACTCCTTTTGCAATCAGTTGGTATAACCCATGCTGTAAACTTCTTGTCTTGTATTATTTGCCCTTAGACCCATGGCCAGCTCCAACACTTACTTTAGAAGGTTCCATTGTAAAAGTAGAGGCTGGGTTTAGGGTAACCTTAAACTGCTCGGCACCAGATGATGATCTACTCAGGACATTTTACTACTTCAATCCAGTAAAAGAAAATGATGTAACCAACTTGACAGCTTCATCAGCTTCCCTTGAATTTAATCTGGGACAGATAAACCATATTTCCTATGTGTGTGAATATGAACAAGAGCTGAGAGGTAGAAAGATCAGGTCTAAAAGGAGTCAAGTACTTTCCCTACAACTCTCAGGTACAGTATGTCTCCCATTTACCATGAAAATATGTGCTAGAGTGCCTTTATAATCTTATTAACGGTGTATTTGGATACATTAAAACTAGTGCATTAACTCTTTATCTACCCTAGCTTTCAATATGACTTAACAGCATTGTTGTGTTTTTAGAGGCCTCCATGATGTCCCCACCAGTGATAGCGGGGATTATCGGAGCAATATGTCTACTGCTGTGCTTTACTCTTGCACTTTGGTTCTATATGAAGAGTAAAAAATGTAAGTTGGCGATTTATCTTACTATTATATCAGTTATTTTTATGAATTTTATATATGTGGGTTCTACAGTAACTTATCAACTCACTTAGGGAATAGGTTGTCCAATAATGGGAATTCTTACAATATAAAGTAATTGAATAGTTTAAAATAAGGGGGGAAATCAGACACCTGAATGGAGACGAAATGGATCTCATTTTAGTTAATAGCATCCCATGGTCTCTGCTGATAACTGGTAGATCACTCTTCTGTTTCTTGTGATTTTCGCTAGAGAAGAAATAATAGGAATAAATTGCAGAAATGTGAACACAGTCTTATACATAAGACCAAATGCTTACTCCATGAAGAACACCATAACAATTATGGTACACAGTGGCTGTTGTCTATCATTATATTAAGCACACAATATTAGAATATTAGAATATTATAAGACAAGATCAGACAAATGAAAAACCGAACTCTTAAACATGTGTTACCTGTTAAAATTGTAGTCCATATTACAATTTGTCATACATCTTTGCACCTGCTAATAACAGTGATATTTTTCCATTATAGATAAAAGATTTAATCGTTTTAGTTTCAGGTAAGTAAACCTGTCATTAATAACTAAGGATCAACTACGGGCATGGGCTCTGGTGACAGAACTCTGTCGTTGTGAACTGTACTATTAAAGTGCTAGTAGTAGTATCTTTAGATAAATCTATGCAGAAAGTATTTCCTTGAAAGGAAATCTAGCTTCAAAATCAAGCATGATAAAACAGGGACACTTACTCATATATCCAGGCACTGTGACTGTTTATCCATTCAGAATCAGACAGAAGATTAGCAGTGCCCTATACACGGTGTATGGAGGATGTTGGTATATCTCTGCAGATTATTGGGGTTACAGTGTGGACATAGACATGTTTTCTACTCTCAACTATTCCCTACGTGGCCAGTGAAATAGAATCACATGATTCATCTTCATTATTTCCAAACACAGGCGGTCCCCTACTTAAGGACACCCGACTTACAGACAACCCCTTGTTACAGACAGAACCCTCTGACATCTGGTGAATCTCTCTGGATGTTACTATAGTTCCAGACTGCAATAATTAGCTGTAAGGTGTCTGTTATGAAGCTTTATTGATAATCCTTGGTCCCATTACAGCAAAAAATGTTTAAACTCCAATTGTCACCGGGGCCAATGTTTTTTTTGTCTGGATCTACAATTATAAAATATACAGTTTCGACTTACATACAAATTCAACTTAAGAACAAACCTCCGTTCCCTATCTTGTATGTAACCCGGGGACTTCCTGTATCAACCTTATATAGGTGTTGAGCTCAGACCGGATTGGATATACATCTAGTGCTCCCAACACCTGTGCAAAGTGCAGTGAAGCCAGAATGTTCTACATCACCTTCACTGGATAACAGCGCAGTTCCATAAGGACCACAAATCCATAAGGACTGTGATAGGTTCCCTTTAAACTGTTCTCCACACTACACCAAAACAGTAGTAAATCCACTAAATCCACCGTGTTACTTTGTTTTCTTTAGTTGGTATTGGAAAGAAAATCGACGTGCAAATAAGACTTCTCCACGGTAAGCCCTGCACCTAACAGTTTATAGTGAGGAAAATGAATGGAGAAAAAAAGGTCTAAATGCAATCTAATATTTTAATTTACAAATTTGGCAGACATGAAGGATAGAGTTTCTGAATTAAAGAACTATTGTATTCTGCCTGATACTAAGAGCAAAATTGTCATCAAGATTTTACATTTTCACGAGTTCCCATAGACCAGGGGGCCCCAAACTTTTTACATAGTTAAAAGACCGTTGGGGGGCCGGACTAAAGTTTAAAAATAAATAGCGGTACATGTGACCGCATCCATAATACACTGGCACCCCCCCCTCAATTAATTATTTAATATACGGCACCCCCTTGTGAACTATTTTATATATTGGCCCAATTAATTAATTATTTTGGCCAATTAATTATTAAATATACTGCCCCCCCACATTAATTACTAGACTGCCCCTCATAATTATTTCCTATATCCCCCCCATTAATTATTTCATATGCTGCCCCCCACCATTAATTATTTCCTATGTTGCCCTCCACCATTAATTATTTCATATGCTGCCATCCACCATTAATTATTTCACATACTGCCCCCACCCCACCATTTATTATTTCATATGCTTCCCCCGCCATTATTTCATATGCTGCCTTCCACCATTAATTATTTCATATGCTCCCCCCGCCATTAATTATTTCATATGCTGCCTTCCACCATTAATTATTTCCTATGCTGCCCCCCACCATTAATTATTTCATATGCTGCCCTCCACCATTAATTTCATATGCTGCCCCCCCCACCATTAATTATTTCATATGCTTCCCCCCAAGCCATAAATTATTTCATATGCTGCCCCCCTGCCATTAATTATTTCATATGCTGCCCTCCACCATTAATTATTTCATATGCTGCCCCCCCACCATTAATTATTTCATATGCTGCAAAGCAACCATTAATTATTTCTTAACTTCCCCGCCATTAATGATTTCATATGCTTCCTCCCCACCATTATTTCATAGCTGCCCTCCACCATTAATTTCATAATGCTGCCTCCACCATTAATTATTTCATATGTCCCCTCCACCATAATTATTTCATATGCTGCCCTCCGCTATTAATTATTCATATGCTGCCCTCCACCCATTAATTTATTCCTATGCTGCCCCCCCCCATTAAAGAGAAACCCGCATGCAATAAAACCCCCCTAAACTAAATATATTTTCATAAACTGCCATTAGAGAGCATTGCCTCTATCCCTTCATTGCCCTCTAACATGCCTGTAACCTAAGCAATGAGGTCCTAAAGCTGTATGCAAATGACATGTGAAATGTCCAATGAAGCATTAGCATATTCACAGCTGTCCACTCTATCATGAGGGGAGCCACAGCCACACACCCCCCAGTGTGCCTGTTGTAATGATGTGAGGCTGTATAATGATTGCTTCCTGGTGCTGGTGGCCACGCCCCCT
Organism: Engystomops pustulosus; assembly: GCA_019512145.1. NCBI lineage: Eukaryota > Metazoa > Chordata > Amphibia > Anura > Leptodactylidae > Engystomops > Engystomops pustulosus. The sequence continues at coordinate 216,696,391 of CM033641.1, read as the reverse complement.
GCAGCCTGTGTGTGTTTAGGAGAGATATAGCAGCTACAGGCAGCCATGTAAGCAGAACATGTCGATTCATGTGTTAGCTGATGTCTGTGTCTCTCCCTGTATATTAGGAGGACGCAGCAGCTTCAGAGATGCAGAACACAAGAATAGGGCTTACTATACATTAAACAAGATATGAGCAGGAGGGGACGGAGAGGGGAGGGGTAACAGGGGTGACATCACTGCTCCTGACCATGTGACCAGCCTCTCATTTACATGATAAAGAATATGTGATTTTACAATATTCATGTATGAAATAACTAATATAAAGGCTGTGGTGGATGGGATCCTTGTGAGCTGCTTCCAACAGGTAGAGGTGACAGACTAGTGGCAGAGACCTGATACAGGTGTCCTTTAAGTATTTCATATGCTTGCCCATCCACCCCACCATTATTATTTCTTATACTGCCCCTCATATTATTATTCCTATGCTGCTCCCCACCATTAAGTATTCATATATGCTGTCCCCAACAATTAATTATTCAATAGCTTAAGGCCAATAATTAAAAAGTAAAAAAAAGGGAAGACCCTGTACTCACCATCCGACCCCGCGCATCCTAGTTTATGGAGCAGATGTGAGCGCCGGGTTGTCTTCCCAGCCCACATCACTCCAAAATAATATGTCGAGCAGCCGTTTACGGCCGCTCGAGCACTATTACATGACGACAGGACTTCCTGTCTGGCTGACGGAGGCTCCTGCCACGAATGTACAAAGGCACGGGGGCCTGGCACGCCGAAACGGTAATAATAGATAATCTTGATGTAGGAACACGCTGTAACACCCTGACACCTGTTTCGGCTGAGTAGCCTTTCCCTGAGAAAGCTACTCAGATCGAAACATGTGTCGGAGTGTGACAGCGTGTTCTACATTTTGGTGGTATTATTTGTGTAATGTGTCTGTTGCATATGTTGTGTCTACTGATCACTTTATTTACTTATATCAACACGTCCATAATTATTCATTTTGCCTGTCTCCTGAAAGATTCTTTCTCACTCCAAGTAGGCTTCAACTGTTTTTAGCAGGTTGTCCTTTGCTTGCTGCTATATAGTGAATGTAAAGTTTTATGCTATTCTAATGATATGATGTCAGTTTGTGTTTTGTGTGGTCCAATTTTTGGGTATCTTTCTCCAAGATGTTTAAAGGGCCCTGCTTAAAAGAGAAGAAAATTGGTCTTGTTATAAAGAAGAAAGGCTATCATAGAATCTTTGGTTCTCTATAACTTTTGCATATCATTGTGGTGCCATGTGCCAACAACAGGGAAGGACCATATGCATAAAAAGACTCAACTCATATTTACCATGTGCCATTTAAAACACGAAAAAACAGTTGCTCGTGGTGCACAACTTGCCCCCTAGGGAGCTACTCACGGCACAAGACCGGTCCACCAGTCGCAGGAGAAATCCAAAGGAATAGAGAAACAAATAGTGAAATATTTCTTTCCTATTCCTTTGCATTTATTAAGCAACCATAATTTTGCGAAGTCTCTGACTCGTTACATCTGGTATCTTTATCTCATGTCCTTGAAAAAAGATTGTATGATAGAGGGTAGCAAGAATAGAAGTTTATTCTAAGGATTTTTTTTTTATTCTAGCTCTTCAAGCCCAGTTGAAAAAAATGAGGAGAACAAGCCAAGTTTTAGATACAACTGAAGAAGGTCGCTACAAAATAGTCTGTAGATAGTTTTATGTACATGTTTTCTATGTATGACTCACTATGATATTAAGGTATTGTGGGTATTGCCATAAAAAATCTTTTTGTAAGGTGTAAATATAATATAACAGCTAAGCGTTTCTTGTGATAGACATGTTCTTGCTCTTGTTGGAGATTATGTAAATGATGGCGTTATGCTCATAAACCATTTTGTTGTGTTTTTGTAGACACTAAATTATGTAGAATTAAGTGTCAATGGGATCGTGCAACAATGAATCATTCCTATGAGCAGTTACTGCTGGTAAGACGAAGCGGCTTCAGGTGCATCTGTTCTTATGAACTGTCCTGTACAATGGAGTAAATCCATTATTTGAGTATTGGGGTAGCTAGGATCTGGTGGTTAGACTGAATCATCAGCATTTTTGACCACCAGTATGTTTGCCTTAAGAAGTCTAAAACAAATGGCAGTGATCTCCAAGAATATGTTGTAACATCAGAACCAGATCCAGAACCAGAATTATAAATCAGGAATGTAAATGCATATGTTTATAAACCCTCTCCTTACTTATTTATGACTTCAGTTTCTATTTGTATCCATCTCTCCTTCTGAAAGAATTTATATGCTTTTTTTTACAGCTTCAAGAAGAAGCCCTTCACGTCTACATTACCACTCAAAAGGTATAGTAGGAATCTTCTTTTGCATCGTGTGTCCATAGCATCACAAGTGCAACTATTGCAGAGTAGTTTTTGAGAGTTTTGATAAATGAAGTTTAAAGCAATGTCTCCCATCTGTTAATAATTACCTGTATGTAATACCCTTAAATCTCTGCTGTCTCTTTGGGGGTTATTTATCATTAGGCCAGCTCCTTGGGACGTTCTATGTCAATTTTTGGAGATACGCTACCCATCAGATCATAGAGTGGCTTTGGCCTTTTAATAAATTGTTCTTACTGCCTTGGATATTCTAATTTCTGCCCGGTTATTTTATAAAAGTCACAACAAAGTCTCTCAAAATGCATAAAAAGTCCCAGCACATACACCAATGGTGTAAACCATGTGTGTTTTATGGTCATAAATCTGGCTTGACAAGTGTTGCACTAGTAGTAGTTTTATGATTACCCGGCTGGACGTGGCGATAATAGCCCTGGAGGAAAACTTTTTAGAAGTGATGAAAAGTCCTCAAAAAAACCTCAATGGGTACTTGACCAAAAAAAAAAAGTCCGGAAAACCAGTTTTACAGTTTTATATTCCATCAGTGATTGACAAGCCATCCAATTTTAATGTTGCAGAGAACGTTGCCACTCATATCCCACAGCTGTTTAGGGGATTTAACGCACTGAAGAGTAATAACATGGTTCAAATAATAAAACCAAAACAAGGTGAGGGCCCCCTGCTCTAAAAAGCTGACGATTTATGAGGGAAGGAGGTTTCTGAAAAACCAGCACTTGTACAAAACCCCAATTCATTCTTTGTAAGGAAGGAGAATAAAATAAGCAAATAAAGAATAAATAGCGCTGCATGTCCAGTAGCCCTGTCAACCTGAAGAAGGGGAAAACGCCAACCAAAAAAATGTACAATCTGAGCCATATTGGCCAGAGATAATGGAAATCCTAAGCGATATAATGATTTGCATGACTGTTTATTGAAGCTGCTGCAAATACTTCTAAACAGCCACTAATCTGTACAATTTTTCATAGGAGGTGGATCCTCTGAAGACAAAGCAGTGAACTCCTCCACATTTTATTGTTGAAAATCTGTCTGGAAAAGAATCGCCTGGATTCCTCAATACTTTAAGGAGAAATTTTATATTATTTATTAGTGTATTTGTTGAAAGATTGCAATGTTATTAGGTATATGATATTTACCATAATTAACAATGTCTAGGCTTAATGTGCAATGATGACAAGACCATAAGGTAGTAGTTATTTTTGTTGTTGTTGACACTATACTTAAGATAGAAATATATAGGTAGAAATAAAAGCCATAGCACTGTGTTGCTTATGGGCCAGTGTTTCTCAACTTTTCCTTTGTTCCCCTTTGTGTGTTAAGGTCAAGTTGCAGCCAGAATATAGTCTAAGTGCCAGTTGATTTAGGGCACACAGATCATGGATGTAAGCACCTAACATACCTTACACTGGTACAATTTCTGTTTCTGCACCTGTGACTGACAAGAGTATAAGCCTGGGGTGGATTCTCAGGAGATCGCCTAAGCAACTTAAAGGAACATCTACCATTTGATTTGATGCATTATGAAGGAAACATACCTTGAAATGCTGCAGCTACACTGATGCAGGATCAATCTTGTTTAATCCCTGAGTTGAGTGGTTTTACTGAAAAAAAACATTATGACATTCAGGACCTGGTGAAAGCTGGATTACATATTCCCTGCAGTACAATACACATACACTGAGCTGTCCTGAACTGTCAAGACAGGACTAATCAACCTAATCTGGATCAACAGGATCACCTCAAACAGCACGGCTGGGAGAATGCTGCAGCGATTGATTACTTCTGCCTGTCAGTATGATTACATCATTCTCCCTCAGCAGTGTAAGAAGTGAAGCGCTGAGACAGGCACGACAGAGACTCATTATCCTGAGTTTTAATTTGTTTTCTCAGCACAAACCTGAGCTTCTGCATCAGTGTGAGCTACAGTCTTTCTCAAGGTATGTTTGCTTCATATATGCATCAATCAAATGTAGATTTTCTTTAAATGAAAATTTCTATAATCCAGATACAGCTGCAATTGTCCAAATTCTAATTCTGATGCCCTATTATGTACAGATTAACCACATGAGTCTTCATCAGTGTTTGAACTTGATATTTAAATTGAAATTTAATCAAAAAAAGGAATTCTTTTATTCCAAAAAAGTGCACAAGAACTTGGAGTGCACACCATTTTTGAATTTTTTTGAGGTTGAGCACCTCACGATTTTTTCTGAACTGGTGGCAGTGAATTGTTTTAATTTTCAGTATATTAGATATTGTAATACTCCTTATATATCATTAGATATATATTATAGATATTATATTCCACAAACAGGCAGCACCCAGATAGTGATCAAAACGATGGGGTGTCTACTTATTCATGTGCCAACGTTTCAGCTCACATAGAAGCCTTTCACAAGCATAGTGTGTGTGGCAGAGTAAGACCAAACATGTAAGGGCCAACCTTACTGCTCATTCGTCCATAGCTTCGACTGTGACAATGTATTTTACATGGTTTACAACACATAAAGATACTTTTGTACAAGTGAAAACGTAGACTTCATCAAGCACAGTAAGAAGTTTTTTATACAGTTAAAATAAAGCCAAAACAGTGAAAAAATACAGGTTGTAGTGCCAGGTAACTAAGTACTAACCTCCAATCAGCAATCGGAACGTCCACAGGGTCTCGGGCTTTCCATTCCATAAATGTGAACACAATGATGCCCAGACAGCTGGATCTGGGCAACCGGAACGTATCCGATGTCTATTGATCACAAAGCTGCGTTACCGGAGTCGTTATGGTCATGTGGACTCCTGGCGCATGCGCACTACATCCAGCCCGTCGACGGCCACAATTGTTGTACACGGCCGAAAAACACCACAGCGCAGTCAGGCCCATATTGGGTAGTTAAACGAGTGTGACCTCCGAAACCCCAGTGCTGTAGTGACACAAAGCAGTGATACACCACCGCTGCTGTCCACTCCTGCTCGGATCGTTGGCGACTTTTAACGCGTTATCCCTGTAATGGACCCATCGTTGTTCTGTACGCTTCTGTCTGCCTGGTGTTGACCGGAGCTAAGGTCACAAATCGGTGGGAAAGCTCAAATGTTCTCCCTCCTGGGCACGGCTGCTGTGTTTTCTGTGTGGAAAAGTAAAATAAGGATTTGTGAAAAACGACAAGAGACTGCTTATGGTGAAAGATTCTCACGGTATCGCCGACTGTCATTGATATTTCTTCCAGTTATATTTGGGAGTTCTGACCCTCATCGAACGGATCAATACCCCCCGCAAATCTCGTGCTTTCCACATTTTTATTTCTTTTTTATATCAATGACAGTCGCGATACCGGTGAGAATCTTTCACCATAAGCATCTCCTTCTGCTTTGTACAGAATCCTTATTTTTACTTTTCCAACACGAAAACAGCAGCCGTGACCCAGAGGGAGAACGTTTGAGGTTTTCACCTCGCATTTGTGACCTTAGCTCCGGCAACACCAGGCAGGCACGAAGGGACAGAACAACGGATGTCCATATACAGCGATACGTCCCACTGAACTCCTAACGATCCGAGCAGAGTGACAGCAGCGCGGTGTATCACTGCTTGTTGTCCATTACATGCACCTGGTTTCGGAGTGTCAAGCATCGTCATTACCCCCAATATGGACCACTGACTGCGAACTGTGTTGTTTTTTCCCTTAGTCAAAAAAGGCCGGTCCGCCACACGGATGTTGACGTGCGCATGCGCCAGGATGACACGGACGGCGCTGTCCACGTGACCATAACTGACTCCGGTAACGCCGGATTGAATACAATAGGACACGCATACGCCCAAGACCAGATCCAGCTGCTCATCATTGTTGTTCACATATTATGAATGGAAAGCCGAGACTGTGGGCGGTCCGATTGCGACTGGGAGGGCGTATTTTTACTTATTTACCTGCACCTACACCTGTATTTTCACTGTTTTGACGCTTTATTTTCCACTGTATAAAACTTCTTACTGTGTTTGGTGAATCACGTTTTCACTGTACAAAGTATTTTTTATGTGGTTTTGTACACCATGAAAATAATTTGTCACACAGTCCCAGCCATGGACCAATGATGCTGTAAGGTTGGCCCTTATCTGTTTGGCCACACACTATGCTTGATAAAGGCTCTACGTAGCTGAAACATTGCCCCCAACCAAGTTGCTGTGCTGCTTGGCCTTTCCAACATTTATATATACTATCTATATAACTATATATATATTTCTATACTAAATCTTCTATACTGTATATCACTACACTGGCCCCTCGCTTATTACGGTACACCCATGTAGTAACGGGTTCGGGACCCCCTTTTGCCTTCAGAAACTGACTCAATTCATTCGTCGGAATAAGTTCCAACAGGTCGCCGCGAAGCATTCCTCAAGATTTTTGGTCCATATTGACATGATGGCATCACACAGTTGCCGCAGTATTTGTCGGCTGCACATCCATGTAGCGCATTCTCCCGTTCCACCCACCGTCCCAAGATCTCTATGGATTGGACCTGGTGACTGTGAGCCATTTGAGTACAGTGAACTCAATTGTCATGTTTCAAGAACCAGTCTGAGATGATTCCAAGCTTTATGACATGGCGCATTATACCTGCTGAAGTAGCCTCAGATGTTTGGGTACATTGTGGTCATAAAGGGATGGACATGGTCAGCAACCAACTCAGGTAGCCTGTGGCGTTGCAAACGATGCCTCAATTGTTGTACTCCAGACGTGAGCCCAAAGAGTGCCAAAAAATAGTATACCCCACACAACATAGACACCAACCACCACCATGCTCCGAAAAAACGCTAGATGAACATACGGCAGGAATGGATCCAGTGACTTTCATGTTTGTTGACCGCAAATTCGAACCCTATCAGTCCATCCCGAATGTTCGCAGCAGAAATCAAGACTCATCCACCAGCAACGTGTTTTCCAATCTTCTAACTGTCCAATTTCATGAGCTTGTGCAGTTTGTAACTCGCAGTTTACCTGTTACTTAGAGCCTGACAGGAGTGGCACCCGGTGTGGTCTCTCGCCTAAAGTTCAAGTTACTGTGAGCTTTCAGAGAATGTTCCTTAATCCTGGTTCTCTTCTCCGTAACCTGCCCTTGGGTTGTCGCTGAAGCGATTTGAGTCACTGTTGCCATTTCTATAAGATCTACGACCCAGATCTGCACATCCCCTCTCCTCTGACCTCCTGGCATCAAACAAGGCGTTTCTCCCCCACAGACATATGCCAGCCTTAACTGGCATGTTTTCATTTTTCTATCTTTGCGGACCTTCTCTGTACACCCTAGAGCATGGTCTGTGCGTAAAACTCCCATAGTAAGCAAGTCATTCTGAAATACTCACATGTACGCGAGTCCCTTCTGTACAAACCAGCCACAAGTCCAAGGCACTACAATCACCTTTCTCGTCCCTCCATACTGATGCGCGGTTTTTGCAAATGCAGCGAGATTGTCTTGACAGTCTACATGCCTACAATGCACTGATGTTGACGCCTGCTATGTATTAGCTGATTAGAAATTAACAGTGTTAACGAGCAGTTGGACAGCAGCTGTACATAATAAAGTGGCCGTGAGTGCGTATAAGAAAACAGTCACACCAAAGGTGAGCAAAAAACTGTACCTCTGCCAATATATCTTAAAGTAACCCACTGTGACAACCTCAATATATAATCAGTATGCACTATCACTGTCCCCCATGAATTACTTTTTAACTATATTGTGTCGATGTGAATTTTATTAATTAAATTTATACATTGCCCCTGAAGTAAGTTAGACACAGGTACAGCCCCCCTCCCCGCACACTCCACAGAAATCCCCACACGATCATTCTCATGACTGCAAGTTGTACATATTTGAGCTTATTATGTTATGCCATCTAATAAAATTATAAGAGTGGAAACATGGGCCGGCTCTATTAGCTATGGCATCCTTTCCGTGTGCATACCCATGAATGTCTAGATTTGTACCTGACTTCAATATACACCATAATAAACAAAATTAACGATTAACAACTTTATAATAAAGATGTATTATATAGATAATAAAATCTAGTTCATTTTCTGCTTCTTAATGTCCACTTACAATACTACCCTTTTTTACTGACGGTTGTGATTACCGAACGCCTCCAATTGTGCTGGAGTTGGCAGTGACATAAGTGACCAAGTAGTGCAAAGCGTTCCACCAAATTCCTGCTTGGAGCATCTTACATATCCTAGCAAAATACTCTAGATTCTGAGTTTCTTTAGGAAGCCTCGAGTCTAAATGATGGTTACATGAATCCACATGCCTAAGTACCCAGCTTCATTACTATGATTGTACTCTCGGCACATGTGCATGATGAAACACACCCGGGTATATACACCAGCTTCTCTAAAAATGATAGTCGGTGAATTTTTAGACCTACACTGCTGTCCATAGTTACATGTGGGTGGTTCTAGTGTCCACAAATCCTCTGCACAGGTTCCCTTTATACACCCCGTCAACAGTATTAGACATGGGACGTAGTATTAAACGGCATGCCGGCCAGCAGTGCTTGCCGAAGACCTATGACCGTAACGTTATGTCCTAGCATTATGGCACCAGCTCCTCAATGGTAAGCAAGTGTCTAGAAGACTGCGTCCGGTGTCAGCTGTGTATTAAGCTGACCACCCTCCATTAAATACCACAATGATTCAGAGATTCTTCCATCGTAGGATATGTAACCACGATCTCACACGTGACATAAAGGCTTCTGCAAAGGATGTTCCCGTTCCCCAGGTGGGCTACCGATCCTCCAGACATAGCAGCTCCCAGGGTCCAGCTGAGTGCCACGGGGAAGCGGGAATGTACTTCAGTAGGTCAGGGATCTGGCACTCAGCATCGACCATGCTCAGTGTGCTTATATACTAGCAGTGCAATCGCATCTATGTTTAATGGATTACCTTCGGTGTCCAAAGGACCCGGGGCGATCTTACGTAAGGGTAAGCGATTAAACCCAGTATGGGGAATACAAAGGTCTTCTTATTGTTATATATTGGACAAACAGGCTAACTACTGTGCATGTAATTCATAAAACACCCAAGCACCTCACCCCATCACGCCAGCTAGTTTAACCTATAAGTCGTTACTCCCAGAAGGAAGATTCTGTGATCTGAACCAAAGTGACACTTGTCCCCCCTCTATATAATCAGATCCCCGCCAGGTGGATTGATGACGAGTGTTGAATTGTCTAAGGGTCTTCCTTCCTAGACAGTTCCTTCTAAACGAACCGACAAACAGTCATTTGCACTAGGCGCTGAGCAGAACTTTGTGTTTATTATATATTGTTGAGGCATTGTAGTAGAGCGTGGCTTTTGTCTGATTGTGTTCACACTCGCACGCCACTAAGCCAGGCCTCAATCTCTCTGGAATTAAAAGGAAACCTACCATTTCAGACGTCGGTGTAAGCTGTAAAGCAACCAGCACGACAACTAGAGGTGAGGCCTGGTGGCCAGGTGTGCTTAGTTTTCGTTAAGTTTAAATCCCCCGGTATCGCGGCTTTTAAGCACTTTTTTACAATCAGCTTTGTATACGCAATAGCGCTTCGCGAACGCCCTGCACGCCCGCGTCTCCTGTAGCGAGAGCAACCCCCCTGCGGCATTTCCGTCTACCCTATGTATCGGCCGAGCCTTCCTTTTCCCGCCTGACACAGATCCCCCCCCCCCCACGCGGCCAGCATCTTCTTTTCTCGCACCTAGTTTAAAGTGTCTTCCAAACCTCCCAGACTCCCTCCGGGTTTCTCACACGACCAGCTACTAAGGGCAGCGCGACCAGCCAGTGCTACTAGAGCCTGAGTTCTCGGAATGTTACACTCACCGCCGATTGACAGCTGGTTCTCACTATTACATAAGCTGAAAATCTACTATGCACCCTGACCATCACCGATGTCTTCGGCCGTGTTATTTATTACACGTCTATGGTCCTATCTGAAATGAAAAAGTGCAAGCCCGAGTGTCCTTCGGATTATCCGCACTTGCATTGTAAATTAAAAATCATTACCTCGTTCATTAAACATATTTACCCCATCCGTGACGGCTCTTTTCTTTCTTTTAGCACTGCAGCTTAGAAAACCGAAGGTTGTTTTCTTCTATGATAGTTACAACCTTCGCCATTGTCGTTCCACCACTGAGCAAAAGAGGAAAAGGAAAAAAGCACTACCTATGCTTTTCTCCAATCAATAACTGGCATAGTATATACGGACCTATTTGGCGACAGAAAGGAATGTAGATTGAGACCTCCGTTCAAAATTGGACACCATCACATGCTCTTAATGTTACCTAACTCAGTTCCATTATCTTTACACCACGTTTATTATTGTATAAAGACATTTTATAAGTTTTACACATTTATTTAGGCTATTGTAATACTATTGTGTAAGGAAATTTCCCTAGCATGCTATTAGGCCTCTTTTAATCACACTTCTCAGGATAGTAAGCTTACACAGATTTGAGTGCTATCTTACTCATATCGGGAATACCAACCTAAGGCATACAAACGCGGGCCTCTATCTATATTAGTTGTCACAAGTATTTCCACAGACCATCCACAATTGACAGGCATCAGTTACACAATCGAGATTCGGAGCATGGTTGACTTGTGTTTAATATGTCTCTATATGATGTAGAGCTTGTGAAAGGTGTAATCGCTGCTTATAAGATCCGCTGCCTATACTTTCTCTGCAGCCTAGACAAACAGTTTTTTTGTTCTTATTAGATGTTTTGTCGTCCATCTTGTTAAATATTCAACATTGTAACAGTGGGGTTTCACTTCTTGCACTTATCTTTTGGCAAAAAAAAATTTCAAAAATTTGGTTTGTGCCATAATTTGGCTTTCTTGTGTGATGGAGATGGTCTTCAGATATTTATGCCCCTTGTCATCTTTTTTTATCTCAAGTACTTTCACTAAATGTGCTCCCTCCAGACACAGACAGTATGGCAGGTTTGCCATAGCCAGGTGGCACAAGAAGGCCCATAAAGTAAAAGTATCCATGATGGGGGCTAACCCTGCCAATAGGCTCGAAATGCAAGCTCCTAAAACTATTTTTATGCCTATGCGAGTCGCTATGTGCTGCTACAAAATGTACACCAGTCAGCGTTAGAAACTAAATTAAAATAAAGCAATCATACCTAGCTGTAAATTCACCTCACAGGAATCCTTCTTGTTCGGGGACATAATTACAGGGGTAGCAGCCATAGCACCTGCTTTGGGGCCCACAATGTGAGGGGCCCCAGCAACTGGGGTATTTGGCATTTAAAATGTGTGTGTCATGGTCTGTATATGGATCTTTCATGTAGCATGTCGTATTGCAGTTGTTGTATATCTCTTTTATGATCTCTTTATGTGTGGCAATGTCAGATTTTTTGATGTTGATTGTTTGTATAGCAGTATTACAGCAATGGTTGTAGTTTCGGCACTGTATGTAATGTGTATATATCGCTTTTCTTGTATGTTATATGTTTGCCGGTGTTCTACTCTGTGGACTGTCATACGTCAATGTGTGAGTTATCACAAATAAAAACTTAACGGCAATGCAGACGGCCATCCCTGGACATGTGAATAGGTTGCTCGTGCTGGCCACTGGGATGCCCAAGGCTACTCATGCCCCCAGTCGCCTCTGCGTGCATTTACATATAACCTTTCTTTAAAACCGTATGGTCTTTTTAATCACAATTTCGATTAGCTTAACAGGGATTTTTTTTTATTTTAAAGTTCCAAATTAGTCAGAGGCACGGCAGGAGGAATCTACCAATTCTATCAGTACTTCTGACACAGAACCATCCTTGTGGTAGGTTCTGCTACTTTAAAGGAACCCCTCCCACTAACAAGTGTCGGTTAGCTTTTTCACACAGATACATCGGTTCCGATGGTCAGGGTGAGATCGGCTGCGGAAACATTATTCCTTCATTAGCAGAATAAAGCCCAGTATAAAAGATTGGAATATTTTTGATCTAACCTTATATCTCGGCGCAATTTTCCAACTAGGGCACGGCGCACCACCTTTTCTCTTGTTCAGAGTCCTGCGTTTCTCATCCGCTCCGGATTCTGAAAGTGCTTTGGATTGAGGGTCGGGGGCCCCCCTCCCGGCGTTTTCGGTGACCGTCAACTTTCCCCGCAGTCTCCGGCATACTCGAGCCTGACACAACCTTCCAAGGTGGGGACAAACAGGCCATTGCTAAATTGCGCAGGCCCCGCGAGGGTGAACGGGAGATATTTATAAGAGCTTATTCTGTTACATGAAAAAGTTCTGGCACCAGCTCACTTTTCCGGAGCTCCGCCCCGTGCCAGGTCATCTGTGTGAAAAACTACCACTTTTAAGTGGTAGGTTTCCTTTAAGTTAATGGCCTATGTACTGGCAAAGGTTGCATGTAAACTTTTTGGCCATGTTCATATAGGCTGAATTTTTCCAGATTACACTCATATAAATGATAAGTGGTAGATTTCCTTTAAGTTAGTGGCCTATGTATTGGCAAAGGTTGCAGATTACACTCATATAAATAATAAGTGGTAGGTTTCCTTTAAGTTAATGGCCTATGTATTGGCAAAGGTTGCATGTAAACTTTTTGGCCATGTTCATACAGGCTGCATTTTTCCAGATTACACTCATATAAATGAAAATCATTTCAGATTTCATTGTATCACATTGCACCCATTCCATTGCTGAATGTGCATATGGCTTTTATCTGCCCTGGATAAGCCGCTTGAGTCTTGTACTAACTCTCCTGGTGCTAATGATATAGAAAAAAGGGGCAATTATTATACTAAAGCTATTAAAAGCAAATAGAATCTGATAAAGTGCCTTAAGGTTTTCTTGTATCTGAAAATCTGATGTACCCCGCACCAGTTTTATGTTGTAATACTGCAGAACAAAATGCATTGGGCAAAATAATATACCAAAATTAATAATAACAAAAATAAGAAGCCTTCTGATCCTTTGATATTGTTCAATGGGCACCGTTTTAGAGTGCTTCACAGAACGGGAGATCAGATAAGCAAATATACAAAGATGGATGAGGGATAGGTGGCTAAAGAGAAAAGACACAATGAAATGCAGTAGGGCCCATTCTGTTGTGAATCTGAAATCAGGAAAACACAGATCTCCATTGTCTCTGGGTAGTCCTTGCTCGACTGCTGAAATGATAGATGCAGTCAGCCACAGTGTAAAACTGACTGATCCTACCACCCAACCTTTACAAAATGTACTGTAGTTCAGCGGCTGAGATACTGCAACATAGCGCACAACAAATATCCACATACTGAACATTGTTGCAGCCCTCTGAGTGACCTTGGGAATTAGGCCAAGTATATGGCAGCCTATAGGGCCCACTGCTGAGCTGTGTAAAAGGTATGCCACTCCATATGGTAAGATCACACACTGCATCAGTGCAGCACAGAGAAGATTGATGGCATAAATCGGTAGACCCAGTGAAATACTGACCTCTGGCCAGATCCCCCATATGACCAATATGTTAACTGTCAGCCCGAGCAACGTGTTCCCAATGTATACACAGCAAAGAACAATTGTAAGTTCTCCTGAGGTAACATTCCATGGAAATGTGTTTCCAGTTGTAATATAATCCTGGATGAGGAAAATAGGAGGCTGGGTGGTATTCATAGACATCCTTCTGTGGAGGAAAATTATACATCTTAGTACATATCATTAGATATGAGGCAATAACTTACTATTACCGTGTCTCATAAATTTAACATACATTGTGAAGCAAAGATCTTGCAAGAATCTTACAGCCAATTCCAAACTGTGTACCAGACAATATACCAATATACTCTTCACTTACATATAATAGGCAAACCAACTTGGAAGGTAATCTTTCAGCAGTTTTGACCATAGTAAGCTCCAGACAGTATAGGGTGGATAGATCATACCTTAATGTGTGTGATTAATAGTAGAAGGACTGTGAAAATACATTTATATTCCAGGATTGAAGCTGGACTTAGAAATTATTTCACAATCCTGCTGCTACTTTGTGCAACATATACAAAGTTATGGTTACACAGATCTCCAGGGCTGTAAATTATGCATGGACAAAACTGCTGACAGATTCCCAATAATAACAAGTGTAACACACACCAAAAAATAGGCAAGTGTCAGAAAGATTTTCGCATGAATAATGAGAAATTATTATTTCCCATGAGAAAACAGATTGACCATCAGGGATTGTTGTTAAAGTCACTAAGCCATATTCAAATGACTTCTGTTGGGCTTTTATTCATCTATGGACATCAGATTGCTGATATATATATATGGAACAATGGATAAAATTGTTCAATAAATATACATTTAAACAAAAAAATACCCGCCATCTAGACTACACCAGCAGGTCTGCTTTGCCTTTCTAGGACCCCCCAGTCTTAATCTCACTTTGGATTGCTTATTAAGAGACCTACGGTATATCTAAGTCTTCTTGAAGCATAGACATCCATACAAGTCATACTCAATACATCTGTGATTAAGTCTTTTTTCAACAGCCAAATCACAACTATAAATTACTAGCGGAATAGTCAGTTTCCGACAAACCACACAAATTTTTTGCACAATGTTGAGATCTGATGTTGCGCCCTATTACAGAGAATATTCTACAAGATACAAGTCTAAACAAAGTGATATAGCAGCAGTAATAGAAGAAAAGAAGATGCTCACCGGTCCTTATTGCACAAGGAATGTCCCAGCTGTGTTAAGATTTGGATGCTTTTGACATATACAAAATACATATCAAAAGAACCCAAGAAAAAAAACTACTATAATATTCAGAGTACCTGAGCTTGTAGAGATCCTCTGTGTGTGGTTTCTATATGAAGTTTTGTGCCGGTCTGTTGTTCTGATGATACAGTTCATACCTTCCTCTCATTCAAAACTTTGAACATTCATTGTACATGAGACAAGACATTTGGAAGAGCGAAACTTAGAACATCCCAGTCTATGAGATCATAGCATACATAGTATGATTTGTCATTTAGTTTAGCTAATGCTCTAAGCGCATACACTCTTCATAATCACATGACCAATTTAATTGCCAGAACTATCATCAGCATCTAGTGCTTGTTTAGATTGACTAGTTTAATTGGGTAAACCTGGCACCAGTGTGTCCTGCTGCTGTGATCAGTTGTACAATATGGGAATAGCAAGCAATGCCATGGGTATTTGTCACGGGTGTCCCCGCGACCCACGTCCGCTCCGGTCCCCAGCTCCCCTCTCTGCTTCCTTACCTATCCACGCTCCTGCTCCGGATCCAGCAGCCTGACACGCACATCTCAGTCTCCTAGGGTGCACGCCAACGCTCAAAGATTTGAGCCCAGTTCCGTTCCTGACATTGACTACGTGCTGCCTGTCCTGACCTCCTGCTTTGTTCCTGTCGTTGATCCTGTGCTCCCTGTCTCCACCTCCTGCCGGTCCCTGACCACAATTCTGCCTCAGTACTTTGTGCCACGCCTTGGCCACCACGGTGGGTAAAGTGGTGCCTGTGGAGCTACCTGGTGGTACCTTGCCGCAGAAAGTCCATCCCGCTTTGCGGCGGGCTCTGGTGAAAACCAGGTGCCACAGACTCCATTCCTAGGTGTCGTCTTACGCCATCGCTCGTCGTGGTTGTACAGAGGATCCACTTTCTCAGATCCTATTTCATTTTTCAAACTTTATTTTTACTATTTATTAGGCCCACTAGGGTACTTTAACCCTAGGTTGTCTTATTGATCCTACCATATACCACCATACCACAGTATGGCAGCATAAAGGGATTTTCCTCATCATTCATTACAATTTGCAAATCACACACTTATCAATCAGTTAAAACTAGACAGCCTCAGGTCTTCATATGACCCTAAGCTGTCATAGAAACCGATCGCCGCCCCCTTGGGCCCACATGCCGCCAGTATTTAAATGCCTCCGGCAGCATTGCCGGTGGGGTTTAAGTGGTTAACACCCACATCTGTGCCAGCACTGACTGCGGTTGCTATGCAGCAAACACCCAAATATGCAGCAAACACCCACCTGGTACAAAAATTATTTTTCCCCACAAAATGTAAGCAAAAATATGGTAAAAGTGTGGTACACATCGAATAAAGATAACATGACTAAAAAAAGAAACCTAAAAAATCCTGTACAGAATTGATGCTTTTCTACTTCTGCCTACAAAAAAAAGTTCATACATTTTCACAAAACCCCCCAAAAAATTCTGCCACATGGCACAATAGTGAAAAAACTTAAATGTTATAGTCTACAAAAATGGCCAATTAGAAAACTAAAATCTTGTCATCTGCAAGGCCCTCCTTCCCTTTTGCGCCTTGCTGTGCGCCGATAAAACAAATAATGGGCGCGTGGGTTTTCTCTTTTTATCTTTTGGAAATGTTTAAATTTTAGGGCTAAAATCCATTGTGTTTAACACCATAACGGAAAATAAGTTGAAAATTGCACTTTTTTGCCATTTTGTAAAACATAAAAAATTCTATAGAAAGTGATCAAAATATCGTACAGTCCTAAATATGGTAGCGTTGAAAATGTCATCAAAAGTCGCAAAAATGACACTATCCACAGCTCCGTACATCGAAGTAGGAAAAAGTTATTAGCGCCAGAACATGGCAAAATTTAAAAAAAATTGTATAGGAGGTTTTAATTCCTGTAAATGAAAAAAATGATAAAACCTATACAAATTTGTTATCCCCGTGATCGTACCACAAATTAAGTAGATGTGTCATTTGGGGTGCACAGCGAAATCCTTAAAATCGAACCCCACAAGAAAATGGCTCAAATGCGTTTTTTCACCAGTTTCACTGCATTTGGAATTTTTTCCCGCTTCCCAGTACATGACATGGAATATTCAATAACGTCACTATGAAGTGCAATTTGCTCTGTACATGGAAAAATAAAAAAAAGTTATAGATTTTTGAAGGTGGTGAGTGATAAATGAAAAAGGGCCTCGGCAGGAAGGGATTTTTTCGTTCAACAATAAATGTGAATATTTGTTCATGGAAAAATAAGACATCCCCTGAAATCAAGACCTAGTGGCTCTTTAGGAGCAAAAATTAAAGTACTGGTGTTAAGAAAAACTCACGACTGGAATACTGTACACAAAAAAGAACTACCACAAGTCTAGGTGCAGGCTGACAGAAAGGAGCGAATGGGCGAACTAACCCTGCGCTGATCTACAGACCAGACCCTACCAAGGCAGAAACACCATTGAAGGTAGGGAGCCTCTGCCGCAGGAACCTCCTATCTACCCTGCAAGGCCTTGGGAGTTGAGAGGAAACCAAATAGGTCTGTAAGCCGCTGTGAGGTGGTACGGACAGAAAACGAATGAACAATGATGAAACAAACGGGATTCAAGACAGCGTAAGAAACTAAAGCAGACTCAAGAAAAGAGAACTTAAGATGAACAGATACAGAACATAGAAGAGTGAGCAGTACCACCAGATCACACCAGAGGATACGTCAAGGTCAAAACCACTAGACAAGGAAAAGTAAACTAACTGGCGAAATACACTACCGGGAAAGAGCAAACAACGCTAAGGTAGCACAGGAGACCAGGAATCCAGTTAGGCTGTGATTTCCAGAAGGACAAACACTGGCACAGGTGGAAGGTCAGGATCCAATTTATGCAGCCTGAGAATCCCATAGGAGCAGGAATCCAGGCTGATTCAGAAGACAGACAGCATTAACTTCCCTAATGTGCACACGTCCTGGATGCCTGCGGCCCCAAGCGTGCAGCACGGATAACTCTCTGCAGACAGGGGGCAGAGTTAGTGCAGAGACGTGCAGAAACTCGGAGAAGACCGCTAGCATTGTCAGCATGGAGGGTGGAAGGACCAGCAGACATGGTGTCCCTTCCAGCGGATCTGACAATTGGCTCTATATACTATCAATGCAAAGTCTGGATGTATATACTAACTGGGGGGGGGTACAGGCAATGTATATACAATCTATGGGGGTTACTGGCTATATACTATGTGGGTGTCTAGCGGTATAGAAACTACCTATGAGGGGGTCTAGTAGTATATACCATCTATGTGAGAATCTGGCTGTTTATAGTATCTGACTATATATATATGGGGTGTCATATTTACTTGGGGGGGTCCTGCCAGTATATACTATTTACTTGGGGGTCTGGCAGTGTATACTATTTACTGGGGGGGTTCTGGAAGTATATATACTTTCTATGGGGTGCTGTATAAAATTTAATTTATTGAGGATCTATATATATGGGATGGATTTAAATTAAACTGGGTGGCTGTATATGGAGTACGGTATATATTTAATTCAGGAGTAAGTATATGGGGGCCATTATAAATAGATTAGGAGACCTGTAAAGTCAGGTGTGTGTATATATATATATATATATATATATATATATATAATAGAGACAGGTTGGAATTATATCTGTGAACTGCTGTATTTTTGTTAATAAAAGTGAATTAGAGAATGTGTTATTTTGTTATCCTGAGTATATTTGAGAAACTTTGTGGGAATACCCCTTTAATATTGTACCCCACACATTTCTAACATTAAATATAATTTCACAATTATTCCAGAACTACTGATACACTTTCCTATATTGCCATCTAGGGGAATTTGCACAGCAGCTCAGTCAACCAAATAATACATAAGTTCCTACATAGATATCTAAATAGATAGAGATAAATAGAAAAATCTGATCAACTCCATATTTGATCTTTTGATTGAATGGTAGATATATATGTAATTACTAATTAGAACATGTAAACTAGAAGTCACTAGTCCAAACTCAAATGTATCTTTTCTATGGCTCTAACCCTATCAGATAACACTAAATACCTGGTTATGCTTATAGTATCAGGATAGGGGCTGTTGTTGCTGTTGGTAGTTGTAATAACAGAATATACTGTTAGCATGGAGATAACTGAAATTGGGCGGAATGCGGCCATGACAGGATGGGCTGAGAGGGCAGGAAAAGGCGGGTTTTTTTAGAGTTGGGGGGTTGAACTTAGGTGAGGTGATAGGTGGTTTAGCTGGGGGGTGGAGACTTTAGAGGGTTTATAAGGGGTGCAAGGAAGGGCACACCATCTTTTGGCTAGAAAAAATTGTCCCACCCACCCTCCCCTTTTTTAGTCTGCTTTGTATTAGGGCCACATTGTGTGTTCTTGGGGAGGAGGGATACAAGTAGTTGAGATTCCTTGTCAGGAAGGGGTAGGCATAGTTTAAGGAGGCGAGGCCATTGATTGTGAAGCGGGCGGGTGCTTGGCAACAGATAATTTATATTTTGGTAAATTGATTGCATCATTTGGTATAAAGTCCGGGAAGTTGGAGAATTGAATTGCAGTCTCCTTGAGAGTTTGACCTCAGGAGCTGGATTCTTTGATATTTGCCACATTCTGCCCTCGTCACTTGCCAGGTTGGTGTGCGGCTTGTGGATTGGTAGGTGTGGTAGTTTACACGCTGAGCGTGAGTTATGAGCAATTATATTTTAATTAACGGTTACTCCGGACTTAGTTGGTTGTCAAATAAATGGACAAACAATTTTTCTGCTCTGTTGTCAAGTACTCGACCACTAAGAAAATTGATGTTTAACGTATTCAGAATATTTTGTAATTGTTAATACATGTTTAATAAAAAGTTTATATTTTACAGATTTTAAAAGAATAAAGAAAGCTGTGACCAGCACTTTTCCAACAACAAATGTGTGTGTTTTATTTAGTTTTGGTTAAGGAGGGTCCTTTTTCTGCTCTGTGGGCTGTTCCTATGACTCAGCCCTATCCTGGTCATGTACATTTTGTGTTAATTCTCAAAAGGGAGACAATCCTGAATTGTTACGCTCTGGCCATTCTTTGTGAGGATTTGGCTCAACTCTAACACCCTTCATGGATTGGCCAATCCATTCTCTAGCAGGAACAGATGGGGCTAAGATTATCAGACCTATAATCCAGAAGAAGTGACACAGAGGAAAAGGATACAGCAAGAAAAGAAGAAGTAATATGGAGGAAATCAAATAGCCTGTAAATAATATTTTATGCACTGAGCAGGTATGTCCTATAGGATTAGCAGGCTTATATCTTCATATCATACGCCTTAACCCTTGTATGCCATGTTCTCATCTAGTGCTATTAATGCTATGTGTCTTTTGGTTACACAGTTTATGACAGATTTGAAGATGTCACTTTTTGATGAGACTTCTTCAGACCTTCCAGTAAAGGACACGGATTGCAGAGCAGCCGTCATTACAGCCATACAAGGTTCTGGATTGTACAATGCTTACTAGTGTTACTATAGCAAATAGATATTGACTTTATAGTGTGATTATAAGAACATTGTAATATCTGCTTTACAGATGTAGCAAAAGCAACACACATCCAAAGGTATCCGACTCACAAGGCTCCCAAAATGAAAGGTATGATGTCGAAATATGATCTAGACAATGTATGCCTTATATTTTCAGACAATATTTAATATTTAGATGACTATTGAATTTTAAAAAGTACAGGCAAACCGCGGGTTACGTACAGGATAGTTGGGTTTGTACTTAAGTTGAATTTGCATATAAGTCGGATCGGTATATTTTATAATTGTAGATCCAGACCAAAAAAAAAAAAATTCCCATTGACAATTGGATTTTCAAGATTTTTTGCTGTAATGGGACCCAGGATTATCAATAAAGCTTTATTACAGACCCCTTACAGCTGATCATTGCTGCCTGGGACTAAAGTAATATCCAGAGAGCTTCACCAGAGGTCACAGGGGCAGAGGGGTCATCTGTAAGTCGGGTGTCCTTAAGTAGGGGACAGCCTGTAATGCCCTTTCAGTTTTAGTAAATCCTTTTATTTCTAGTAAATAACAATGCCAGAAGATCTTCGCTTAGAACACTTGGTTCTTCTATGTGTGTCCCAACATAGATAAGGCAGAGGGCAGAGACAGAAGGTACTCATACAAACATCAATAACTAGAAGAATAATAATGCGCAATTGTCCATTTATTCATACACTTCCAGCAGGAATGATAGAAGAACAATGGAGATATTGGTCTAGGCTGACATTTAATGGGCATTATAAATCTAATATATAAAGCTGAATGTGTGTGTGTATGCATGTATGTATGTATGTCCGCTAAAGGAATCTGCACCGTCGCATTTACAATCACCAAATTTTGCACAGCTGTTGCATGCGACTCAGGGAACGTCTTAGATCACGTTTTGAGCCTAAATTTTCCCACTGCGCTTTCCAAAATCCACTTATTGACCACCATATACAGGAGCCATTTTCTGCTGCTGCTGTGGCAGTTGGAAGCTGAGCCGTGATTGGCTGCTGTTCTGCCACAGGTCATTAATATGATCTCTGAGCTTTGATTGGTTACTATAGGCAATGAGTATAGGATGCAGAGATAGGGGGAGATTTATCAGAAGTGGTTGAGGTAAAAGTGATCAAGTTGCCCATGGAAACCAATCAGAAATCAGCTGTAATTTTATAAACAGCTGTGCAAAAATTAAACTGGAGCTCTGATTGATTGCCATGGGCAACTATAGCAGTTCTGCTCTCAGACACTTCTGATAAATCTCTCCATACACATAGTGACAGTCAGAGACAAAGACAGCCGCTGGAATGAGAATGTCAGAGACACCGACAGTCACTGGAATGAGAGTGTCCATTACAGACAGTAACTGGAATGAGAGCACCCGAGGCAGAGACAGTCACTGGCATGAGAGCCCCCGAGACAGAGACAGTCGCTGGAATGAAAGTGCACGAGATAGAGACAGTCACTGGAATCAAAGTGCCCGACAGACATTGATCTAGAATGAGAGTTGCCTGAGATACGATGCTGAAGTGAATTGCCCGAACAGACATTACTGGAATGAGAGTGCCAAGCACATTCCTGGAATGAGAGTGTCCTTACAACACAGTCCGGAATGAGAGCACCCGAGGCAGAGACAGTCACTGGCATGAGAGCCCCCGAGACAGAGACAGTCGCTGGAATGAAAGTGCACGAGATAGAGACAGTCACTGGAATCAAAGTGCCCGAACAGACATGTTTGCTGAAAGTAGAGTGCACATGAGATAGCCGATCTGGATTGAAGTGTCCCGAGACCAGACAGTCACTGGAATGAGAGTGCCCAAAGCAGACAGTCAC
Source organism: Engystomops pustulosus (assembly GCA_019512145.1). Lineage (NCBI taxonomy): Eukaryota > Metazoa > Chordata > Amphibia > Anura > Leptodactylidae > Engystomops > Engystomops pustulosus. Next base: position 216,673,856 of record CM033641.1, on the reverse strand, counting down.
TGGAATGAGAGTGTCCGTTACACACAGTCACTGGAATGAGAGCACCCAAAGCAGAGACAGTCACTGGAATGAGAGCGACCGAGACAGAGACAGTCACTGGAGTGAGACAGTGCCCGAAGCAGACAGTCACAGGAATGAGAGTGTCCGTTACAGACAGTCACTGGAATGAGAGCACCTAAAACAGAGACACCCACTGGAATGAGAGCGCCCGAGGCAGTCACTAGAATGAGAGCACCCGAGACAGTGACAGTCACTGGAATGAGAGCACCTGAGACAGACAGTCACTGGAATGAGAGTACCTGAGACAGACAGTCACTTGAATGATAGTGCCCGAGACAGACAGTCACTCCAATGAGAGTGCCCAAGACAGACAGTGTCTATTGATACATATAAATATTTTGTGTTAACCCATTCTATTTTTCTACAGCTAAGAGCAGTTATTTACTATCCCGGGCAACGCCAGGAGCTACAGCTAATATTTACTAAAACAAGTCAGGAAAGATGATAGGTCATATTCAAGGGTTATGTAAAAAGCAAACAGCAAATAACAGTGGCGATAAAGAGAATACATGGTGGCCAGTTGCTAAACAGTGTTTATTAACATTTCTCTTTATTTTTTAACTTATTTTTGATTAATCCTAAAGTTTAAAAATAGGCATTGCAAACAAAATGTCATTGGGGCACATTTACTTACCTGTACTGACGCATTCCCCGAAAGTGCATTGTCCGACCGCAATGCACATCTGCCACAATTCACTAAGATCGTGCGCCCGATATCCTGCATGTGTCGCTTCCCCACTCAAGGGTGCGACACAATCCCCAGTTAAAATTAAAGAATAATCCAAGCACTCCTTTGGAATACAGGTGGTCCCCTACTTAAGAACACTCGACTTACATACGACCCATAGTTACAAACGGACCTCTGGATATTGGTAATTTATTGTACTTTAGTCCAAGCCTACAATAATCAGCTGAAACAGTTATCAAAGGTGTCTGTAATGAAGCTTTAGTGTTAATATTGATTCTTATGACAACCCAACATTTTTAAAATCCAATTGTCACAAAGACAAAAAAAGTTCTGGCTGAGATTACAATGATAAAATATACAGTTCCGACTTACATACAAACTCAACTTAAGAACAAACCTACAGACCCTATCTTGTATGTAACCCCGGGACTGCCTGTATATAATGCCAAGTGAATAGTTTATTTACAAGTAAGCGATCATATTCAAATTAGTAATGTTTCGGCCAAACATAGACCTTTGTCAAACACAGATCGTAGAAGGGAAAAAGTTAGGCTGGCACTGCATGCTCTCAGGTATTGAGACAGCGTGTCAGGGAATAGCGCGCCTGACAATCCCCAGTTAAATACCTGTCACAGCCACGCAAAACCTGAAAACGTCAGGTCGAAGGTGCGATCCGAGACCCTTAGTAAATAAGCCCCATTGTATTCCTAAAAATGTATTAGTAAGTCAGGTAAAAACGGTATAATGGAAAAAAAGGCCACAGAATTCATATAGAGTATATCCCCATGTTATCTTGCCACAAATCGATGGAATGCCATATGCCTTGTTCATAGATATGTACCTCATTGTGAGTCATCACACACAAAACCAATGCCTTCAATAAACTCATATATGTATTAATATGTATGGCATCAATATTATTTTTTATTTTGTGTGAGGGTTTTCACAGTACAGTTTTGTTGTGGTTTTGCTGCCATAAAAGTGTTTGTGACATTAGTAACAAAAAATATTAGTAAAGTGTCTGATAAGTAGGAGTCCAAATATTGGGTCCTCTTAACTGCTTCATGTGACTGCAGTGAAGTTTCGCATGCTCTCCTTGTGCTCTATTCACAGGCTGCCAGACACAGCTGTCAGAGAAGTCTCATAAAAGTTTTCATGTTTGCTGGGAGTCCCAGAAGTTAGACTTAACCCCTTTGCTGCAGCACAACCACTTATGGCTGTCTTTTTGCCCCCAATGAACAACATCCCTACTAGTCATTGACAGTATACAGGGGAAAATAGAGGCTAGGACCAGAGTGGCTGGCACAGGAGTGTTTGTCCTAAGAAAGGCCTCATCAGTACCCATCATGGCTGGAAAGTTGAAGCAAGAAGAGGGGGATGTTGAGTAACGGGAAAGGTTCCCTGTGGAGCACTCCCAGTGTAGGTGACAAATTCCTGGCAGATTGTAACGAGGGACTCTTGTGATGGTAGCAGCAGTCCTGGGACACACACACAGCAAGCAGAGAGCTTGATAACAACTCACGGCTCCTTTATTAGGAGAAAAAATGTACAGTAACAGGTAACAGCCTGGCTATGAATTCCTTCAGGGGGTTAGCTGGTTGTAGCAGTAGAAATAGTCCTTAGCCTGCAAGAACTTTGTGGTCAGCTTGGCTGGCAAGTATCTCCAGTGAGCTGGGTCATCTCTGCTGTATTAAAGGGGTATTCCCACTAAGACTATTTTCTTAAATGTACTCAGGATAACAAAATAACACATTCTTTAATTCACTGTTATTAACAAAAATACAGCATTTCTCTATCAGTCCTGGTGTACACAATTTCAATTGCCCCTAGACCCAACCTTGGATCTTCTGAGTTCTTCTCTGCCTCTAGCCACCACCCTTGCATTTCAAGACGAGCTCACACACAGACTTCCTGACGGCAAAAATCAACATTGTGAGGAGAGTAAAGCAGGCAAATAAGATCTTTATCCAGGGGAGGGGAGGGGAGGCATATATTAGAGCTGACAATATGTAATGGCTGTGATAGTAAAGCTGAGAATGACATCTGTAATATGCATCTCATGGATCTCAAAATCTCTCATCTCTGATCTGTCTCATCTCTATTTCTATGTTTCAGATACTAGTGAATATTCAGAAGCTAAAACAAAGTGCATATAAACCTTGTACCCTTATAATCTAACCACAATGTCAGCTCATAGTACTAGAGGAAATATGAAGTGTCTGGTTAGAGAGTCCTCAGCCCACATTTTGCACTGACCAGCCTAGGTAGTGATATGAGCTAAAACAGAAATAAATTGAGTAAATTGTAAAGTAAGGGGTTAAACATGATCTTTATTGTGTAAACATCACTAAGAGGTTGAAATTTGAGAATTTTCTTTTACGTGCAAACCCCTTCAACAGCACAGAATTGAAGCTTGCAGCAATCTGTATGTTCACATCACAAACTCAAGAGTGAGACCTCCAGACAGAGCCACCTGCTAAGCCTTGGGAAGGTTACAATTAGAATAAATAAGACACATACAAGTAATGCACATTGTTATGTGCTATCCTCGACACTTGGTGGTATTGTTGTTGTGCCATGCAGCCTAGCTAGGGAAGGAAGATGCACTTTTAAAATGCAATTAATGACCCTAAATATCTGGATTACCTGAGTTGGCGAAGCTAATGGGGTGATCCGTCCCACTAGATCCTTGGGGCAAGAATTCCATTAATTAATTTAGTAATGGGCCAATTCCAGGACAATACACATGTAATATCATGAGTTGTAATGAAATGAGCAGATTCAAACTTCAAGTTTGGCTTCTTCGTATAATGTATGAACATACTGGTCATCTTCTCTGTGCTGCTTTGTGATACAGTGTATATGAGCTGTAGGGTAGTGTGTGTGGCACTGCCTGTTGGCTCAGCAGTTTGTTACCCTGCTTATACTTTACCCAAGGTATAACAGAAAGTAAACAGTAAAAATCAAAAAAGTTATTTTTATATGCAAGTAAATTCGTGTATGTTTTTTAATGTAGAGAAAGATCTGAAGACCAGACGGAGAATCTCTTTAATATCCCGTGAAGAACTAGAGGACACTTTTCTGCGTCTTCATGAAGAGAATCTACTGCTCAAGGATTATGCTAGGAAACAAGAAGACAAAATTAAAAGGTACAAGGCTCTGTAGAATATTGCATGTCTCCCTTCCCATGATGCTTGAACAGGCCCATTTCTTCCACCGGAAAGGGGAGCGATTGCCCCGAGCACTGTCCGGTGTAGGACACGGGGGTTGTTGCTATCTGTCAATGTAATGGGGATATGTGTTGGAGCTACCGATCTATACACTGGGGATGTGTACTGGGGCTACCTACCTATATACTGGGGTCATGTGCTGGGACTACCTACCTACATACTGGGAACATGTGCTGAGGCTACCTAGATATTTACTTGGGAACGTGTGCTTGGGCTACCTCTCTATATACTGGGGGCATCTGCTGGGGCCACCTATCTGTATACTGGAGACATGTGCTGGGGCCTCCTAGCTATTTAAGGAAGACATGTGCTGGAGTTTCCTACTTACATACTGGGGACATGTGCTAGGGCAACTAAGCTATATACTTGATATGTGATGGGACCTCGAATCTGTATGCAGGGTCGGACTGGGGTGCCTGAGGCCCACCAGAAAAATTGATTCTGGGGGCCCAGCATACCGCTGCCTAGAATTATTTGTTATTTCACAGGAGTTCACGGCGGCTGCAGTTTGCTTAGCACTAACTTCCCAATAACACTTCAACTCTTTCGTATGTTCTCTGCAGCACATAAAAAAGACAGGGCACTGGTATTATAGGAATAGTCTAGATAGTTAGTCAGTAATTACAGTTATCCGACTCAAAAGTGGGATTCAGTGTATACATGGGCACAGCAAAGTACTACTACTCCTATCCTGTATGTATAGACACAGCACAGTACTACTACTCCTATTCTGTATATATGGGCACATCACAGCACTACTACTCCTATCCTGTATATATGGGCACAGCACAGTACTACTACTTCTATCCTGTATGTATGACTACAGCACAGTACTACTACTCCTATCCTGTATATATGGGAACATCACAGCACTACTACTTCTATCCTGTATATATGGGCACAGCACAGTACTACTACTCCTATCCTGTATATATGGGCACAGCACCTTACTACTACTCATATCCTGTATATATGGGCACAGCACAGTACTACTACTCCTATCCTGTATATATGGACACAGCACAGTACTACTACTCATATCCTGTATACATTTACAATGCACAGTACTACTACTCTTATCCTGTATATATAGACACAGCACTACTATTCCTATCCTGTATATGTAGTCACAGTACAGTACCACTACTCCTATCCTTTATATATGGACAAAGCACAGTACTACGACTACTATCCTGTATATATTGGTATAGTACAGTACTACTACTCCTATCCTCTATATATTATCACAGTACTACCACTCCTACCCTGTATATATGGACACAGCACTGTATTACTACTCCTAATCTGTAGAATTGGTATACCACAGATTACTATCAATCCTGTATATTTAGCCACACGTACTACTACAACTATCCTGTTATATGAGCACAGCACAGTACTACTACCCATTCTGTATATATGGGACACAGCACAGACTACTACTACTCAACCTGTATATATTAGAACAGTAACACTCTATCCTGTATATATTAGCACAGTACTACCACTCTATCCTGTATCTATGGAAAAAGCACACACTACTACTCCATCCTGTATATATTAGCACAGTACTACCACTCTATCCTATATATAGCACAGTAATACCACTCCTATCCTGATATATGGACACAGCACACTACTATACTCTATCCTGTATATATTAGGCAGTACTACATTCCTATCCTGTATATATTAGCACAGTATACCATTCTACCTGTATATATTAGCACGTACTACTACTCCTTCCTGTATATATTAGCACAGTACTCCTATCCTATTGTATATTGCACAGTACTACTACCTATCCTGTATATTAAGACAGTAAAACTATCCTGTATATATTAGCACAGTACTACTACTCCTATCCTGTATATATTAGCACAGTACTACTACTCCTATCCTGTATATATTAGCACAGTACTACTACACCTATCCTGTATGTATGGACACAACACATTACTACTTCTTTCCTGTATATATGTGCAATGCCCCCCCCCCGCCCTTATTACATATGGTGCCCCCTTATTATATTGTATTTATCTTCTAGTGGCCATTAATTATATTTATTACTTTAATGGGGTCCCATACTACTGTGCCCCCCTATAATATATATAGTCTGCTAGTTAAAAATAATAATAGCGCTCCCGCGTCCACCGCGTCTCTTCTCCCGGACCCTGCGACAGTGGAACCGACAAGAAGAAGCCGCGTGGCAGCGTGAGTGCATCATCACGCTGCCGCGCATCAGGGTAACACAGTGCGGCGCGTGCCGAAAAAAAAAAACGTCCGAGTCGCACGCACTATTATCAGATATGGCAGCACAATTATTAGATATAGTACTCAATGTGGCCGCTTACGGCCGCATCGAGTACCTGTGCTGTCACACACTGGCAGGGGCCTCAGATCGGGTTGGAGGCCCCTGCCGTAGCGGAGGTACCGGGGGCCCACTATGGGCCAGTGCGACCCGGGTGGCAGGGCCCTCACATGGGGATGGAGGGCCCTGCCATAGCAGATGTATCAGGGGCCCACCGGAGGATTCACTGGTGCTCCGGCGGGCCAATCCGAGCCTGTCTGTATGCTGGGGACAGTGTGTTTGGACTACCTAGCTATATACTGGGGGTTGCCTGGGTTACCTATCTATTTACATATATACTGGGGGGCAGTGTGCACTGGTGGGCACAGTATATAGCTAATAAAAAGAGGACAGTATATATAGCTAACAGAGGGGGCACATTTGTACTTCTTTCAGCGACACAAAATAGTAACTATATATTATGTATATTAAGCTTCCGTTCTAAATATTCATTGTTTGTCTTTAGTTTTCTCCCTGTGGTTACTAGCGCAGCAATCCCATCTTGAATGGGTGATGCATAAGTGGTATACAGGTATGATCAATCATATGTGTACAGATGCATCATCACAGGGACCCGGAATTGGTCCTGTTATTGTGTTTCTGTATGAAGCTTGGTTCTAGTACTGTACTTAAGTATTGAACTCCATACTGGTGCTGTATTTATGTATTAAAGAGAACCCGTCATGCAAAATAACCCCGCTAAACTAAATATATTTTCATAAACTGCCATTAGAGAATATTGCCTCTATCCCTTCATTGTCCCTCTACATGCCTGTAAACCTAAGCAATGAGGTCCTAAAGCTGTATGCAAATGACCTGTGAAATGTCCAATGAAGCATTAGCATATTCAAGCTGTCCACTCTATTCATGAGTGGGAGGCACAGCCACACCCCCAGTGCATGACTGACAGCCTGTATAATGATGTGAGGCTGTATAATGATGTGCTTCCTGGTGCTGGTGGCCACACCCCCTGCAGCCTGTGTGTGCATGTGTGTGTGTGTGTTTAGGAGAGATACAGCAGCTCCAGGCAGCCGTGTTACAGCAGAACATGTCAGATTCATGTGTAGCTGATGTCTGTGTCTCTCACCTGTATATTAGGAGGATGCAGCATGTCAGCAGATGCAGCACAGATACCAGCAATACTTTACTATACATTACACACAGACATGAGCAGGGGGAGGGGTAACAGGGGTGACATCACTGCCTCTGACCATGTGACCAGCCTCATTTACATGATAAAAATAGATGATTTTACAATGAATAATGTATGAAATAACTAGATAAAGGCTGGGATGGGATCCTTGTGAGCTGCTCCAACAGGTAGTAGTGACAGGACAAGTGACACAGACCTGATGACAGGTGTCCTTTAAGCTGTGTTCTAGTGAAGTAAAGTATATGTAAATTGCTAATATAATATTTCATGGCAGGCACAATATTATAATTTTAAAGACTCATTTTAATGAAAGGGGGGGCAATGTCTATGTTAGAATTAATTCGGGGTGAGCAATGTGTAAGTTAACTTAGTGGGATAGTGCGGCATACACTATTATCCATACATAAATGCATGTCTCTAGTATTTTTCACAAATCTGTTATTTCCTGAGCAGAATGGCCACTAAATTGCTTCGTTTGACTTCGGACCTTGGAAAGCAAGGAGAAAAGAAAGTTCCAGGTGTACGAAGAGATGGAAGAGATTTAGAGGCTGAGGAAATGATTGAGGATTTGCAAGAGCGGGTGAGAGATTTAGAACGTAGAAATGAAGCCCTAAGGCATCGGGTATCTACCTATAAGCAAAGACTTCAGTTTCAAAATGGCTGCCGACACTGTCCCTACAGCACAGTAACAGCTCGGACAGATTCTGGTGTTAGAAAAGCCACAGTATTGCCAGAGAAATATAAAAAGGGTAAGTATTGAAGAATGTGGCTCTATGATGATTCAGTTCACAGCTCTACTAGAATATATCTCAAAAATTCTGTGGGTAAACTAGTGTTTTATCATTTCAGGCCTAGTTGTGCAAGGGCCAGATATCGGACATCCGCATGCGACTAGTGATTTCTGTGTTGACACACTAAGTGAAGAAGCCAGAGCGGAGATCGAAAGACTGTAAGTAACCTATCAAACCTCCTTTACGTCATATCCCACAGGCAGAAGACTTCTCATGAGCCATACAATAGAATTTTCATGACATGCAGACTTAAGAATACACAAAAAGAATACACCTGATTGATTATGGGCAGGCAAAGCAGCCGCAATCAGGTAATAAATATGCACCAAAAAGTTTGGACATGAGTGACGTACCACCCAAAACAAGAAATTTAATTGCAACAAAGAATACTTTATTATGTGCAAAAATACATTAACAGTAGATACAATTACTGGACAAGCAACAGAAATTAAAAACTCTGCATGGTACAATGAATCGCTAAACAAATAGCCTCGAGGTAAGTGAAACAGTCCCCTTGAAAAAGCACTCCGTGCGAAACACGTGTCGGGGCAATCCTCTGCTGGTCAGCATTTGGTATGGTATTTGTTACTGTTTTGGTCATCACATTTATGTGTGTCAGTGTTTACTGCCTTGTAACCATGCACTATAGTGCATAGGCTCGTCACAAACAACTCTCATGACTGTTTCACCTACCTCGAGGCTATTTGTTTAGCGATTCATTGTACCATGCAGAGTTTTTAATTTCTGTTGCTTGTCCAGTAATTGTATCTACTGTTAATGTATTTTTGCACATAATAAAGTATTCTTTGTTGCAATTAAATTTCTTGTTTTGGGTGGTACGTCACTCATGTCCAAACTTTTTGATGCAGACTTAAGGTCAACATCCCATAGGCTCAACACTAAATACGAATAAAGAATATATGAAGACTCTTATGTTTCCAGGTTCCAGATCATCGGGAAGCAACACAGTAATGTGGAAGATCGGTCCACATCCTTATTTAAGAACATTGTTACCAATAAACCAAAGGAACTAGGAACAGAGATGATACTAGCCCTGCAACAAATGCAGCAAGTAGAAGACCAAAGGTGAGCTAAACCAACACTTTTATGGCCTATATATTGTGACTATATTATAAAATGATCAGGGCTGCATTTGTCATAAGACACTTAAGAGCTTTTGCTTGGGGCATCCAGTAACAATGGAATCATAATAATTGTCAATTGTCATTTAATGGATGTGTGTCCATGCTTAGTGCCTAGGGCAGTGTGACCTCTAAGTATGGCCCCGTGGATGGTAATATAAATGAATGATACAACATATTCTACATTACCATTTGTAACCCAGGGGCATAGCTGTGGGGGCATTCATAGCACATGTCCCATGTGATAGTAGCTTATATATATATATTCAGATACAGTGTCCGGGCAGTGAAAATTGGCCCTAGGTGAAGAATAACCTAGTTACAGTTTATATTGCACTTTCTTTTAATAACTATAATTGACAGCACTTGAGAAATGTTAAGCAATATTACGCACAATCCATTTTTCTTAATTTCCTTTGGTATGTAATGTTATTTGCAGTGGTTTCTAGTTAACACTGTTCAAAGCCAGGTTAATGTGTGTTGTTAGCAAAAGTAATGAAATAATTCTACTGGTTTGTTTTCAGGACAACTATCCAAGAAAATGTGACAAATATCCGGCTGCAAAAGGAACTCAGAGAGAAGAGCACAAGTCTCTGTGCTCTCCGAGAACAGTTTCAACAGCTAAAAGAGGTAATAGGTGATCTTCAAATCCTAGATGTTCTTCTACCCATGTTTAGCTGTTATATGTTCAGTTTTATAATCCCTAATAATAATAATTATTCAAACTTTTTGTTTCATAAATCAATGGTGCATATGATAAAAGTAAACTTTGCAATGTACTCAATTAAAATAATTGTTCTTTTCCACACCTTATAAAGCAGTATCACAGACATAATCCACTTTGCACCCTAATGCAGGACCCGACCTATAAATAGCTTTTGTATTGATAACCAGCTCGCAGTTCCTTAGCAACCAGAGGTGTTTCTTCTGTGGCATGGTTGTGATTGTCTGGGGGGACATTTGACTTTGCTGTATAAGAGCAGGGTCAGATGTCCGGACACCATTACAGACAGGAGACAGAGCTGGGAAGAGGTTGCTGCTTTTCCTATGGTCACATGGAAAGGCTGCTTTGATTATGGACAGGTGTAAATCTTAAATACTTGCCCTTTTTAGGGCACTGTGAAGCACTGCATCAAGCTACTGAAAGGTTGCTTTGGTTTAGGGCAAGAACTATAATCATTGTCAGCATCATATTAAAGGCACAATCTCTGTACAGTGTGTAGTTTCAGCATCATCCAGCAATATTTTAAAGGTATTTTCTCACTACTATTACAGTATTGGCATCATACAGCAATATCTTAAAGGTGCAGTCCCAGTACAGTTTGCAGTTCTAGCATTATACAGTAATACCTTAAGGGCACAGTCTCGTTACAGTTTTCAGTTACATCATCACAAAGTGTTAAGTTAATACCAGCCTTTGACCTATATGTATAAGCTTTACCTCACACTACCAGTTCTACAAGTATTTGCATCAGTGTTAATTTACAGCACTTGTCTTACACCTATCTGCGTTATACAGTACTACATTGTAGAGCCGTTACTTCTAATGTTGCTGGTGGTGATGGAGCTGCAGGGAGAGAATTTGTTCCGTCTCCTCCTGCTCCAAGTTCCTCTGGTGCAAGCGAGTGCCAGGGTATGCAGCGTATTGAAAACAGTAAAGCAGTCTCAGACAAAAGTCATGGAGCGGTAACTCATGCTGTATATTGACTCTCCTAGCTAGGATTCTGTGGACATTGAGAGCTACATTTACTTGACCATCTCTTGCATCTCAAATGCAGCACAGGGAGGATGAGGATGTTGCTAATGCAACAGAAACACCAGCACCACCTCGGGAGGGAAAGTGAACACGGCCACAATGTGGAATGCCATGTTCAATTCTCCTCAACCTCTGCCACCATCAGTTACAGCATGTAGTACCAGTAGGCCCAGTCGGCTGCTGGAGGCGGCATCCAGAAACTCTTTTGTATATCTGTCCAGTTCTAATTACAGGTTGCTGATTATTTCAGTCCTCTGACACTTGTTCTCCATTTCCCTTGCCTATTGTTAATGCTTTGCTACTCTGTATTTGTGACCTTTACTACGTTTACTTGACCATCTCTTGCATCTCAAATTTGCACCGTGCTGCCATCTTGGATTAGATCCGCTTCTTTCTGTATTCTTTGTTGTTTTTGTTGCTCTGTATATTGTCATCTTTCCTGTGTACCTATATAGTGTAGTGATTGTCAAGCAAAAGTCCCTGCCAAATAAGGTCTACGAGGCTTGCTAGATGGGTTACAGGGGTTGTGGGTGAGTTTAACGCCTGCAGCCTTTTCTATATGGTGACATACAGAGAGAGAGAACTAACTTGTTAATGAGGCATCCCACTCACATATACTTGGCCTACCCTAAGAAAGAATTATATTAGACTATACTATATATTATTTCTTTTTGGAAGACCAAGAAAGGTAGCTTTCACTATTCTGGTATCTCATGAACTCTTCAGATATGTCATGGCAACTAAAGATTTTTACATCAAAATCTGCCCTCCAAATCGCAATGTTGCCCTTCACTTCTGGGTCCCCCTGTTTGTCCAAAAAGAAGGTTACATAACACATTCTTAGATGCAGTTCCTCCTTTTATTCTGTGTAAGTTTTGCAGTGTAAGTTTGTGTAAATTTTAGAGTTAAACGATCATATTAATGGCATAAATTGAAAATTCCAAATAGAACCTCCATCCTACATGCTGTTGAAAAGTGATGCTTTTAAAATTTATTTGTGGGGGATTTCTATTATTAGCAATTTGAAAGCGGCCATAGCAATAAAATAAAATATAATCTAAAAATAATTTATTCTGAAATATTCTCCAAAAATGCTCTTCAATTAGTACCGTAATCTTTTAAGCATTGTAAAAAATGATGATAAAACAAGCAGAGATATAGTAAATGCCAGTCACTCACTCATATGGGTAGAAAGGTAATCTTTTTGAAAAGCAGAACATTTAAAATTTTGAAAATGGCAAAATGTTCCAATTTGTTTCCCAAAAATACCATTTTTAATAAATAAATACAAAACATATCAACAAAAATTTACCCCTTACATAAATTACAAGAGAAAACAAATTCAAAATGATCTTGGTAAGTTAAAACATTCCAAAGTTATTACTGGATGAAGTGACACTTTTTTGAAAAATGGTCATCGAGGCACAAATTAGTCTGGTCACTTAGGTGTTAAATGTAGCCTTAGCCATAGTTGCTCTGATGTTTAGTCGCATTCACATGTACAGACATATATATGGTGTCCAAGAAATTTAGAAGAAAATTATATTTTTTATTTTTCTGCACCATCTAAGTTACGGTAAAACTAGATTGTAGATTTTTTATGGATTTAACTTATTAAAAATTCAGTTATTATATTTATTATTTCCGTTTCTTTTCCACAGTCTTATGAAACAGAGTTGCAAGAGGTAAGTTAGGTTTATAACTAATAAACAGTCCACGATAAGATTTCGATTTATCAAGGACCTGTCACCTCTTACATGCCCTACACATTGAGAATGTAATTGACTGGTGGGTGTTAGTGCAATGTCCTTTTCACACTGTCCAATCAATATTGTCAGTGGTATGAGACACCCCTTTGACAAGTGGGGGATGTTAGCATCCAGTCTTTTTACAGAGGAAATAACTAAGTAACAGGAAAAACAAAAAGATGACTCATAATGGAATTTGTGTGAAATGGTACACAGCATAGTATATAGCTTGTTTTTAACTTATCATTTTAGAAAATAAAGTATGTTACAGGTGATGTATTTTCACATGCGGTCCACCCTCGGGTAGACATGATTTGAACTAAATACACTTAAAGTTCGGCCTTTTCCCTTTTCTTTAGGAACATATCTTCATCTTCACCTGTATAATGATAAAAAAAAAGACTTTTTGAAATATTCTAATTAGCACTGGGCGCTCTTGTGAACGTCACACAGGCAGCCCACATAGGCTCTTAATTATGCATGCCTATTGCGAGCTATCATATCCACCCACTCATATCCCCCTGCCCAAGAGCCAATGATGTCACCCGGCTCTCTAGAAGTCTCATGAGTGCAAGCCAGCTGCTAAACAGAGACCTGGACCGCAAGTGAGAGAGACTTCCCGAGAGCCAGGTGATGCCATGTACTCTCACACCCTGCTCTCAGGGAAGGGAATAGGAGTGGGTGCATATGATAGCATGCATTAGGCGTGCATATTTAAAAGCCAAAGGAGCGCCAAGTGCCTGTGTGATGTGTACAGGAGTGCCCAGCGCTAATTAGTATATTTTAAAAAGTCTATTTTGTATTGTTATACAGGTGTATCAGGCCAAATGTTCCTGAAGCAAAAAGAAAAGTTTAACCATACCTGTATGTGTTTTAGAAGCAGCAGTACTGTTAAAAATGCATTTAAATTCCATGATTGTAGCTGAATTTAGAGCACTCCCGTGCACTGCCGCATAGGCCCTGGGCTGTATGGATATTATAGCTCCTACAAGTCTGGAATACACTTCCTACACAAGGTCCTAAAATGGCTCTTGTGTACATGTGTATTGAGAGCAGGAACAGATGTATGAGTATTTTATGGGTGAAGGTCTATAATAAGTAGACAGCAGGCCTAGAATAAAAGCCCATGTCTCACACTCCTCTTGCTGCTTCATACACACTGATATGGTTAAACAGCCCCACAGAGATGTGTGAGGTTTTGCATGGTCAACAATTCTGAAAAATTCTACTAATTTTCTTATTTTCATCTTAATAGAAACAAAGGTCGATGACGCTCAGTCACAAAGCAGTGTTGACTCAGTTGGAGGACCTCAGCTTACAACTGAAAGAAGAAAGAGGGAAGGTCCTTGCATTGGAGATTGATCAGCAGAACATCACTAACCTTCAGAAGTCACTTCTTGAGGTAGTGTATCACACAACCAGGACCCTGTACATTGAGATGCAATACCTTGCTCTTCCATATTTAGCATCGTTGCAATCATTGGATTGAGAATTGTTAATTGTGTTTCCACATTCTCTAACCAATAACATCATGATGAAATATCAGCAAATATTGACATATATTGCCTGATGAAGGGACCTAAGCTGTCCTAAAAGCTTGCTTGTAACATCTTATATTTCACTTATATTTCAAAAGTATCACAATCTCAAGAAGTTTACTTTATCGGACCTATAACAAAGCAACAGAAATATCAGTAATGATGATAGCGCCATCTAGTGTAATTATATAATTAAACAATTGTCATTTTACCTACTAATAGCTCTATCATTCTTCATACTCTACACCCTACTATAGAGCACACTCTACACCCCTACATAGCCTCTTAAAGTTACCAAAGCAGTGACCAAAAAGTTACGATGACAGTGAACGCCAGTGTCCTTTTAGTTTCAGGATCGTGTCTCTGATCTAGAAAAGGAGAAAGTTCTTCTTAAAGAAAACTATGAGAAACTTATGAAAAGGTGAGAATAGAAATGATAATGTTAGTGATCCAAGCTCATAAATGAACATGAACAATAAAGAATATTTTATGATATTTCATGGTCAGTTCTCTGGACACAGGACACGTGAACTCCTGGAAAGTGACAGAGGTTGAGTTGAAGTCCCAGATCACAAATCTGGAGGGACAAATCCAGTGTCATGTGATTGATCTTGAACAAAGCAAGGAGCTTCTTCATCAGGAAAAAGGTGATCATGTAGACAAAAAAAAGACTTTTAAAGTCATTTTCAATCATCTAAATGGTAATGTTTTGATCAAATCTTTCAAGTGTTCTAAATTCTACCATGTCATTATTTGGGACAAATAAATCTTCCTTTTGGATAACAGCAATAAATGATCTAGGTGTCTAGAGTAACCCTTTCAGTACCGATGGTTATTGGTACCAGAATGACCAGGTCAATTTTTGACATTCTGCTGTGCATTCCTTTAAATGACGATATCTCTGGAAAAGCATAACATATCATAACAAATTTAATTTAGTTTTTTTCAAGACCTGAGACTTTATCTTGATACCATAGATTTAATAATTACATGTTTAAAATTTTCCAATAATTGACAACAAATGTGATAAAATAAGATTTTTTGTAATTTATCCAGCGGCCCATTCGCCGCCATCTTTTTGTAGCCGCCGGCAGCTTTGCAGGGTATGCAGGGTCTTAGATACGAGGAAAGATAAAAAAAAATTGATTTATTTAGTCTTAAAAAAAGATGGAAAAATGGGAAACATTAAAATGTGTGAAGTATGTGAATGGTCCATTAAAAAAAATTCCATCAGAAGACAAGGGGGCACTGTCTACTGTTGGAGACAAAAAGATTGCAGCAGTGGAGACAGGGCTTCTTTACTGTAAGGACTGTAAATCTGTGGAATAGCCTGCCTAAGGTGCTGGTCCCAGTAGGGACAGCAGAGAGCCTCAAGAAGGGTCTAGGTGCATTTTTTACATCAAAATAACATTTATGGCTATATTATAATATAGAATTGTGTTCTCTTACATCCTTTCCTCGTCCCATCCCTTCCCTTTCCTTCCTTGGTTGAACTTTATGAACATATAATTTTTTCCAACCATACTAATAATGTAAGGCAAATTTAAGTTGTCCTTTCACTTGTTTACAATTCATAAATATATATTTTAGCTGGGTGGAGGCCTGGTACAGATTTTGTATAAAGGTTCAGCAGTTTCAAGTACGTGTTGATTCTTTCAGTGTCTTTTAGTTAAATGGCCTTATCCTCTGACTTTCTCAGAACAAAATGATCATCTAAGACAAGTTATATCTCAACTGCAGTCTCAACTTCTTGAGAAGATGCAGGAAATCCATCATCTTCAAGACAAAGTATCAGATCTTTTAATTTTAACTACTGTTAAGAATGTTCCCCAAGAAGAGAACTCAAAAAGTCAAAACACCAAGGTAACAACAATGAGAAAAAAGTGATATGCTGAACCTATTATTTCTATATTGTTTTAGGTGTTCAGGTGAAGGCAAATGTGAATACAAGAAACTTTGTTATGTATTATGTTAAAAATGTTTACTTTTATCAGGCTGATTTGGCAACATAGAAGTCTAGGGAGAGGGGAAGGGGTGAGGAGGAAGCTGCTAGGAAAGACACATAAGCTGCACGTTATTAGCAATACCATTTTCATTTTACTACATCTGGAAAAGTAATGAAATAAATTGCTAGCTGACAGAAGCCCCATCTTCTCTAACTAGACTTTTCTGGAGGAAAGTAGAAATGTTGGAAGCTTAGTTTCCAAATAGGACACATGACAAACATTCTTATGTTGACCCATTCTATTAATTTATGTAAAGCTATTGTTATAATTGGAGGTACATTTCAATAAAATAAATGCTTAGAATCCATCAGTGATAGATTACATGTGCAAAAAATGTTTAACTATTCGTATGACTACGATTGATTGATGTTATAACATTTTCACTTTATTTAGTCAACTAAAGTTGAAGACATTGAAAGAATGACAAAAGGAAATGATTTGCAGGTTGATCATAGAGAAAAGAAAGAAGAGAAATATAATCAGATACAACATGATACACAATCAGGTATGGAATGTTCAGATGTCCGATGGGAGGATGAAGAGAGGAAAGACATGGAGGAGAAAAGGAGAATGCGGGAAATGGAAGCTGCCCATGCGGAGACTATAATGGAGCTAGAGAAAACTCGTGAGATGTTATCCTTACAGCATAAAATCAACAATGATTACCAGGTAACAAAAAACATAATAGAGGATTGTTCTAAAAATATACAGTCCATAGGTTATGTCCCAGATTCTGTAGGTACTAGGTAGGTTTGTTGAAATTAAATGCAAGTATAACTCCAGACAAACACCAAAAAAGATCTTTTCAACATTTTAGGTTGTCATGGTATTGTGGTCGTTATTGTGCCCATGATCTGGTCGCAAAAATCACAGCCAGATCACGGACACAATAGAAGCGTATGGTACCCTGCCATGGTGTGGTCACTGGGTTTCAATGGAGACGGGAGGAGTGAGGAGTGCTCACTCCTCCCCCCCCCATGCTCCAGACAGCCATGTGATACACCCACAATCCAGTCCAGGCGAACACATGGCCATGTGATTAAGGCCTAACTGCAGCCACTGATAACTCCTACAGTTGATCATTGCAGCCTGGGTCTCAATTTACGTAAATTAATGGCATTAAATGAGCTTTACCAGAGGTTACAGTGGATTTATATATCCTACTTTAACTCAAAGTTGTCTATAAGTCAGGTGTCCTTAAATCGGGAAACTGCCTGTACCTATAATGTACACTGTGTGTATCTCAGCAGCGTCTGTGCAGAACATATGGCAGGCAAAATAGGGCTATGGATCAGACAAGGCTCTATATAACCATGTTTGTTAACTTTACTTCTACTGATTTTGAGTTACATAATGTACTCTCCACACAACTTTCACATAACAAGATGCCGTAAACATGAAACACAATGGGGCAGATTTATCAAGCTGTCTGAAAGTCAGAATATTTCCAATTGCCCATGGCAACCAATCCCAGCTCCCCTTTAAAATATTCATGAGCACTGGTGAAATGAAAGCTGAGCTGTGATTGGTTGCCATGGACAACTGGAAATATTCTGACTTTCAGACTGCTTGATAAATCTGCCCCAATGTCTGCCAATTTGAATGATTATCTATTGTGTCTAGTCCATTGTGTCTTGACTATTTCAGGATGGCAAATTTTAACATGTCTGTTCCTATGTTCTTAATGGAGACAAACTAATGTCAGTGGCTTTTATTTTTCTCATTAGTAAAGGGAATAAATCACCGATATTTATCCTGTTTTCAGTATCACAAGCCCAGCCATAGTCCCAAGGCTGCATCTTTGAGAGATCTGTTCAAGAGTTTTTTTAGGCCTATGGGACATCCTACCCGCTGTCCTAGACTGTGACCTGTGTAGAGGTCATGGTGAATAGAGAAGGTGATCTGTTACTGTTGTTTTCTTTGTATTCAATATCAGGAGGAGCTGAAGGCTATTAAGCTTAGATTAGAATGTGAAAGTCGAGAGAAAGAAGAAAAGCTACGTCACTATGAGGCCACTGTTCTTCAGAGGAACTCTAGAGTCCAGATGTTGGAAGGTAAACATCTGTCTTTACAATGGACCGTACCATGCAAATCAGCTATTCATCAATATATTCTTTTCTTGTTTCTTTTAGCTCAGCTTAAAGACATTGCATATGGCACATTTCCTTTAAGAGTAAATACTGAAGATTCTCCCTGTTCTGAGGTTGGTATATCACCACCACCATCTCTGCACCATGGAGAAACTCTGTTTGAGGTTCATATTGGAGATATCTGTTTAACGCCTTATGGAATACACCTTATGGAAGACCCTCAACCAATCACATTCTGTATCTATTCACTATATGACTTTGAGACCCATGCAACACCGGTAGTTGCTGGAATGAAGCCTGAGTACAACTTCACTTCTCGCTATGCCGTGACTCCAGACCCTGAATTCCTGCGATATCTTCGAGTTGGGACACTAACAGTTGAGCTTTATCAAGTTAAAGGAGTGGACCACTGTGAACTGGCAAGAGCACGTCTAAAGCTAGAGGCAGCACTGGAGAGTAAAGACAGAGTATACAGCACTGCAATCCTAACTGGTAAATGTTCCCTTTGTGAAATGTTCATTTTCTGTTTATTACAATACTTTTAGGTGTTCTAGTTTCACAAGATTTATAATATGGATTATATGCAGAAAATTAGATCTCACTTCCACAATGCTGATACAGAAATGCTCAGTAATGGGTTGTCCAGACTATCATACAAATACTTGTGTGGGTCCCTACTGTATACCTCCCATTTTATATGCTAATCAGAGGTATGATGGTTTTTCTCTTTTGGATTGTATTAAATTCTATACAAAATGTTATATTTCTTGGTAGCCAAATTACAAAGAAAAGATCTCCATAGTACAATCAGGTGGCAGCAGATATAATTATCTGTTGCTCCATAGTATATAAACCATATTCAAAATCTTTGTATATTTTTGAAATATTTGACAATGACAACAGTTTAGGTGATTAAATCAAATATGACTTTGGTGCTGTCATCAGATAAAGCTGGGGAGACCATAGGGGAACTGAGCTACTGGCTGCGACTGCATGGACCCCTGACCCGTGTTCAGTGCCTTCAAAGACAAAGGAATAAAGCACATGGCTACTTATCCACTCACAGACGGGGAAATATTGAAAAGGTAAGACATACTTAAGAACATAAAAGTTAACTTAATAAAACCAGTACTTACAATTATTGTGTGAAATAATGAACGACTTTACAATGTCAGAATGTAAATATCTGATAATTTTTTAACATTGTATTCTTTAGGTCTGGAAGTCACCATTGAGCAGTGGACTCCAGAATGAACTGATATTCAAAATATGGGGCTGTAGGAGTCTAAAAGCAAGCCATTTAGGCCATCAGCCAAGTCCATACATTGTCTATCGTTTTTACCACTACCCAGACCATACTACCCCTATTATACCCTGTAGCAACAACCCTCAGTTTGGGTATGAAGCTGTCTATCCCCTACAGCTGACCATGGATCTGGAGCGCTATCTCCAGCAGGAACGACTATGTATCTATGTATTTGATGATGAAGAAACTCAGCCGGGAGTATACCTGGGGAAAGCTGAGGTGCCTCTACTGAGGCTATCACAGGGTAACAGCGTTCAAGGTGAGCAAATAACTTACTATCAACAAGAAAAACTTTCCTATGGCTTATTAACAATGAGAAGCATATTTATGTCAACTGTCTTTCTGTCTGTTATTTTGTATATCATGCTCCTGGCTCGTGAAGGTGATTTTGGGCTTATGAATCCTTATGGCAAGTGTGTTGGCTCTGTACAGATGAGCCTGGAATGGAAAAATCCTTACCATGCCCCTGGTCAGAGCTTCTGGGAATCATCTACCAGAGTTGACATAACTTCTGAGAAGGTATAAAAATATATACTTTTTGTGATAATGTTTCATGAGTTATAGGGGAATTTTCACCCATATTGTACATCCAGCACAAATTCATTGGACCTATAGTATAAATATAAGGCCGAGTTGAATTTCTGCCATAGTGCAGATGAAAATGTGCAGTTTTATGTTCTATTGATAACAGTTCTTGCCGTTAACCCTATGAGCATGCATAGGTTTAGAAATATGGAAAAATCCTAAATGTGTGAATGGACCCCATTAATGTTAACAATCACCAAACAATGACCATAAATTGGGTGCATTTATACAAGTCTGGCACATCTATCTAAGGTCTCTCCTCATTTACTGTAGTGAGTTGCTCTTAATGATGATATAGAAATAGGAGTCAGTGGCTCCTGTAAATTAAAAAACGACCCCCCCACATACACATTCTGCATTGTAATCCTGTGAATCCAGTCAGCCGGGTGTTCCTGAGCTGAGATGAATCAGGCAGCCACAACCCCTTCCTACTCTGTCCTCTAGTAAACACCTGGCTGACCCAATTAACAGGATTACAATGCAGAGTGTGGGGTTCATTTTATAATTTATAGGCGCCCATGACTCATTTCCATATCATCATGCAGAGCAACTCACTACCGGAAATGAGATAGGACCTTTTGTTTGGGGGGCTTGATGTGTCTGACAAGTCCCTCTAAAATCAAAACTGTGGTTTAAGTTAAATAATGGAAACATCTATTTTTATTTTTACTCTTGTCGCAGCAAAATATGGATTTTCTATCAATCGTTTTACAAATATATCCATCTTTAAGATTTGTATAGCTTGTACTAGTTATCATGGGGCTCAACACTCATCTATAACTGATGTGGGAACTAGCTTGGTAGAAGCGGTAAAATTAGTCCAGAATCGCAGTCAGAGACAGTGACACAAGAGCTTTGGCTACAAACAGGGCTTTGCCTGGCTTTAATAGCAGAAAACAAATACAAAATAAAACATAAAGCCTTAACTTCAGGCTAAAATAAACACCTGCTCGGCTGAACTCTAAACTAACGTAGAGTCTACCTGGTACTAGCTCGGGCGCGCGCGTACTACCAGCCACCCGAACAAAACAAAACGTGGGTTTTGCCTCACGTGACACGCACAGTCCGTATAGGCTCGCAGGCCTCAGTTGCAGGGAATAGAGTCAGGTTCTGCCTCTCCACATGTTCCCCCCCGTCGAAGCACAGAGTGCAATCCTTTTAAAGCTTAGTTGGAGCGCAGCTTCAACACCTGGGTTTCCTGAAACAACCAGGAAAACCAGTGCTGGACAGGAAGGGAATGACCAGCCCCACTACCAGCCTGCCAGTCATTCCAAAAATCCAGGCCCGAAAATAGGATTTACCAGATCCTTAGCAAGCTATGTCTTGCTAAGGACATCAGTCTCCCTGGATCTTCTATATCTCACTCAGCTTTCCCTGGGTGAGATGTACAACCCCTGTCCCCTAGAAGACATATGAGAGAATCTAGGGAAATATAGCGACTTCCCTCACCTTACCAGTCACTATCTCACATACCCTCCCCCTTTGTTCGAACCTGTCGGGCGGACACACTTAGCCACCAAGCAATGTGTTCGGACAGAGCATCTGCATTTCCTGCAGTTTGCCTGACCTGTGCTCAACTGAAAACTTAAAGTTTTGTAAAGTGAGAAACCATCTTGTGACCCTTGCATTCCTCTCTTTAGCCTGGCTCATCCACGTAAGAGGGAATGACTTGTCACCAACCGAAGTGTCGACCCAATAAGTAATACCGCAGAGATTCACAAGCCCATTTAATTGCCAAACACTCACAGTTCAACAATGGCTAAATACTCTCTCTGCGGTGTAAGCTTCCTGCTTAGATACGTTACCGGGTGCTCTTCTCCCCTAACCTCCTGTGAAAGGAGCCGTGACATCCTAACCCTACATCAGAGGCGTCCGTTTGCACGACAAACATTTTCAGGAGTTATTAGGACTGGGCTGTCTACAAAGGGCAGATTTTAATTCTGAAATGACTTTCAGCTCTGGGTTCCACTTGACCATGACCGAATTACTCCCCTTGGTAAGGTCGGTTAAGGGTGCTGCAATACTTGCAAGTTTAGTATGAATCGCGGTAAACCCAGAATTCCCAGAAAAAGCTCTTACCTGTTTTTTTGTTTAAGGGGTGGGGCCAGTTTTGGATAGCTCTACTATTATTTACTTGGGGTTTAACACCTCTACCAATGACATAGCCCAAGTAACGTGCTCCTCAAGACCCAGAGCACACTTTTTAGGGTTTGCCGTTAACCTGCAGCCTAAGAGATCCAGTATCGCCGGACTTTTGCCAAGTGACTTTCCCAGTCCTCACTAAAATGATAATATCGTCAAGATAAGCCGAGGCATATCTACGATGTGGCTTAAGGACAACGTCCATTACCTTTGAAAAGTTGCTGGGGCCCCATGCAACCCAAAGGCAAACAAACATACTGGAAAGACCCTCTGGGGTGACAAATGCAGTCTTCTCCTTGCCCTGTCGTAACGCGGTACCTGCCAGTACCCTTTGGTTAGGTCAAGGGTGGAAAAATATCTAGCATGACCAAGTTCTCTCATTAGTTCGTCCACCCTTGGCATTGGATAGGCATCAAACTTTGATACCTAATTTAATTTCTGAAGTCATTACAGAAACGCAGCGTACCATCTGGTTTAGGATCAGGACAAGGGGCTTGACCACTCACTATTTGATTCCTCACAACCCCTAGGTCCAACATCTTTTTGACTTCTCCGAAATGGCCTGTCTACGAGCTTCGTGTACTCTGTACGGTTTTAGGTGAACTCGTACCTGTGGGTCGGTGACAATGTCATGTTTTATCAGCGAGGTACGGCCTGGCGTCTCTGAGAACACATCAGCGTTTCGCAAGATGAAATCTCTAGTTTCCTGCGTCTGAGCTGGACAGTGGACTCGGATATACGAACCTCGGGTATGCCGTTACCATGAGAGTTTACCTCTACTGCAGGAGACCTGCGAGTAACTCACAAGGCCAACTTACAGCTGACAAATTTTCTCTGTCCTTCCAGGGTTTTAGTAAATTTACATGGTACAACTGTTCTGGCTTCCGCTTCCTGGCTTGATATACTTTTGTAGTTCACCTCTCTACTTTCTCCAAAACTTCATACGGCCCTTGCCACTTAGCCAGGAACTTACTCTCTATGGTTGGTACCAAAACTAAAACGCGATCACCAGGGTTAAAGTTCTGACCTTAGCCGACCTGTTTATATACCCGCCTTTGGGCCTCTTGAGCCTGCTCTAGGTGAGCTTTAACTATAGGCATTATTGCAACGATCTAGTCTTGCATAAGTCTTGTGCTCTATTACACTTCTGTAAGGGTGTATGTTCCTGTCTCCAGGTTTCCTTGGCAATGTCAAGGAAGCCGCGGGGGTGCCTACCATACACCAGCTCAAATGGGGAACCGTGGAGGATTGCGGTAACTTCACGAACTGCAAACATTAGATAGGGTAAAGGACAAATCCCAATCCTTACCGTCCTTACAAAACCACCCTTTTTAACATGCCCTTCAGGGTCTTGTTGACTCTCAACCAGGCATCCGTTCGCGGATGATATTACAGATGTACGCAGGTGTTTAATTTCAAGAGCCTACACAACTCTTTAGTTACCTTAGACATGAAGGGGGTTCCCTGGTCTGTAAGGATCTAGGGATACCCGTACGGGAGAACATGTGAAATAGTTCCTTTGCTATTAGCTTAGAGGAAGTAGTTTCTTGAGTGGCACAGCCTCGGGATAAGTGTGGAATAGTCTACAACAAAGGATTACTGATGTCCTCTAGCTGATTTACCAGGCGGACCAACCAGATCCATTGCCACTCTCGAATGGTACCTCTATAAGGGTAAGGGTACCAAAGGACTCCTGAAATGTGACACCGGAGTGGTAGTGACACTCTGGACAGGTCTACAAAACTTTGTACATTCAAACACAACCCTGGCCAGAAGAAGCGCGCAAAAATACGTTTCACGGGGTTTTTCACATCCCAAATGTCGCCTAGCACGTGCTTGTGAGCCAGATCCAGCACACCCTGCGTAACGTTTACCGGTGGTTACTACACACGTTCAACAATTTCCCCCCGTAATCATGTCTAACCCGATATAGCCAGTAGCCGATCAATCGCCATGTGGGGAAATACTTCTCAGCCCCCTGGGTGATTGTGGGTACCCCATTTTTACCTTCACATTTTCCCTGGCTTTTATAACAATGTGGGATCTCTTAGTGAGCGGGTCCCCAAAATTATCCGGAGACACCTCCAACTCAGGCATATCAGAGCTTCCTCTGTTCCTCAGTATCACCAGCTAGTACCGCTAGGGGAGAAAATTTCGGTTTCATTATGAGTAAACCCTACCTGGAACCTCACTGTCAGGGTCAAAGGGTTCAGGGCAAGCAGCCACGGCGAACTTACAATTGCAACTGATTACATTTCTAGGGCGCCACCAAGTCCAGAAAAGGGGAAGTCTCTCCACATATCACACGTGCATTAGTGACTGACCACCAGCCATCCACTTGTGGAAGAATGCCCACAGGAGGGCAAAACATGACCAGGCTTGTAGGGGTAATGTATATGGTCTCCCTTATAAATGCAAGAGTACCCTCCAACACGTTTGTCGTCCTGCACAAACCAGGGTCTATCAGAGAGCCACATTGTACCGGGTCACTAAGCTCCCAGGTCCAACAGGATCCACAGAGCAGCCTACTATTTTCAAAGCACACATTTGAGGCTCTGCCTCAGTCTAGCAGAGGAAACAGGTCTTGCAAACAGAACACGGTCCTGCGGTGTTGGCAGTCCATGGGCTCGTCGTGAAGTAGAATCCGGGAGTGATCAAGATGAGACTATGCTCTACATGTCGTTGCTCGGCAGCGCCAACAACGTATGCGGCCCCCTGCACCCACTGTGAGACCTTGTCTGGTTCTAAGGGCTCACTAGACCTTACTTGACCAAGCCGCTTGTTCCCCCTCTGAGTCAACTCCCTGTAGACACTGTCACCCCTTTAACAGATAGGTACAGTCTTACCAGTTGACCTGGTAAACTTGCTTGTCCCTGGGGTTGGCACGTCCGGGAGATGTTTGGAGTAGCTCCCTCTGTTGCTACGTATCTTTCCACGAGACTCAGACGACTTGATCAGCCGTCGTAGGTCCTCCTGTCCGACACCAGCGCTGGTCCAGAAGGAAGGGATCTGAGATGTTGTCCAGGACACCTTCTCTATTATCTGGCCTGGTGTGGTCTTCCCCGGCTGCAGCCACTTCTTTACAAGGTGTATGAGATCATGCATCTGTGACCGTGGTGGCAGTGTTCAGAGAAAGACAAATGTGCACATGCCCTGCACGCACATGCATGTTCACTCCAAGTGTGCAAGGACTCACCTTTAAGCTTTATGTAGTTCTTAGCGTCTGCTCACTCAAGTCATAGTAAGCTTTTTGTGGCTCACCTGTCAGCAAAGGTGCACCAATCGCCCCACTGGTCGGCTGGCAGCTTTTCACGCTATGCCACCTTTCAAAGACCATAAGGTACGCTTCCAGTCCGTTCGTGGCGGTCATCTTTTTTAGGAGAGGCATTACTGTGGCCTTAGAGAGATGTACCGCACCTTGGGGTCCCGTGCACACCAGAGCCGTTCTGTGGACGACAGTGTCTCACCAAGCAAGGCCATTTTATCCCAGAGGCGATTCATCTTCGTCTGCTTGGCCTGCGGGTTGTTGTTCCTTTCCTCAGCCTGGGCAAAAGCCGCTGTTGCTGCATATTCATTGCTGTGCGTAGGATGGCTTGTCCAAACTGCTTAACAAAGTCCTCCATATACCGGACCTCTTGCAGCTTTAATCCAGAGAGAGGAAAAAAAAAAAACATACGTGTATGTCTCTTTAAGAACTGCGACTATGCCCGCATTCCTCCACCATATGTGGGAACTAGCTTGGTAGAAGCGGGTATAAATTTGTCCAGAAATCGCAGTCAGAGACAGTAGCGTGACCACAAGAGCTTTTGGCTACAAACGGGGTTTGCCTGGCTTTAATAGCAGAAACAAATACAAACAATAAAACATTAAAGCCTTACTTCAGGCTAAATAAACAACCTGCTCGGCTGAAACTCTAACTAACACAGAGGTTCCCTAGACTACTCGGGGGCGGTACTACCAGCCACCCGAAACAAAAACAACAACACGGGTTTTGCCTCCGTGACACGCACAGTCCGTATTAGGACTCGCAGCCTCCGATGCAGGGGAATAGAGTCAGGTTCTGCCTCTCAACATGTTCCCAAGCCCCCCCCACCCCCCCCCCTGTGAAGCCACAGAGTGCAATCCTTTTAAAGCTCTAGTTGAGCTGAGCTTCAACACCTGGGTTTCCGGAACAACCAGGAAAAACCTGCTGGACAGGAAGGAAAGACCAGCCCCACTACCAGCCTGCCAGTCATTCCAAAAATCAGGCCCGAAATAGGAATTACCAGATCCTTAGCAAGCTATGTCTTGCTAAGGACATCAAGTCTCCCCTGGATCATTCTACATCTCACTCAGCTTTCCTGGGTGAGATGTACACCCCCTGTCCCCAGAAGACATGTATGAGAGAAATCTAGGGGGAAAATATAGGAGCTTCCTCCAACCTTACCAGTCACTATCTCACACTGACTATAAGCGCCTGTCTGAAGAATAAGTAAGAGCCTAGTAAAAAGCATCTCACTCAGCTAAACCAGTTCCCTACACTGTACTGAAGTGACGTAAACACATCAAAACTGTTGGGAATCTGTTCCTTAGCTTTTATCCCACACCATGTCATTGGGCTTTCTGAAAGTTATGCATATTGTTAAGGATGTTACCTTACAATGTAGCAAAGAGGCAATGTTTTCCTTATCCCATCTTGGAAAACATATTTGCATAGTTCTCTGAAACGTAAGTTCCTTCATAAGATGATAATACAGAAAGCAGCTTAAAGAGGATCTGTCACCCTGAAAAACAGCACTAGGAGCTGCTTATTAATGACACGCTGCAGTCAGCGCTGGCCTATGGAGGGAGCAGGGGGGTTCAGGGAAGAGGCAGCCCACAGATTGCCCCCTCATGAATATGTTTGTAGTGTACAGTGCAGCAGTATTAGTTAGCGGTATCGGAGGTGTAACACTGCTGTGTTTGTTTTTGCACTAGGAGCTGCTAACTTTAGTAAGCAGCTCCTAGTGCCGTTTTCCAGGGTGACAGTTCCTCTTTAATGCTAATAAGTCAACTCTACAACAGCAGCCATATTGGGACAGCAGACCAGTGATACAGTAGAGAAAATAAGTATTTTATATGCTACCGATTTTTCGAAATTTTCTATCCTACAAAGAATAGATGGGTCTGTAATGTTTGCTATGAGAGACAAATTAAAAAGAAATGAACTTAACTTTTGGTACAGAAAGAACTTTAAGAACTTAATATGTGGAGATCATCTGATTCCGTCGATGGACAACATTCAATTTCGGCCCCATTCAAAGCTTTTCAATAGGGTTAAATCTGGAGACTGGCTAGACCACTCGATGACCGTAAAATACTTCTTACAGAGCCATTCCTTAGTTTCCCTAGTCATGTATTTCAGATCACTTTCATGCTGTAAGACCCAGCCACAACCAGGGGCAGGGGGCGACAGTTGTTACCTTCTCACTAAAATGCTTGCCTAATTTCCTGTAGCCCACCCCAGTCTTATGCAGCTGTACAATTGTGTCCCTGATGTTCTTAGACAGTTCTTTGGTCTTGGCCATGGTGATGAGGTCTGAGTGTGCTTCAGTATGTGGATAGGTGTCTTTTATACAGGAAATGAAAACTTGCAAAATTGGCAAATACTTCTCCACTGTATAAATATATCAAACATAGTCATTGTAATGTGACCATAAAGTTGTGCGGTATGCATTGTACATGGACAGAATCGTAAACCAAATCAATTAAACAAACAATATTTTTCAAGCACCAGTCTCCTAGGATGGCGCCTAAGTTACCTTCAAGGATCCACTTAAACAGATCCAGTGTACCCAAATCACGAAAGGCTGAGGAGGAACTGCAGAGAGATGCAAGCACTAACAAAAGGGGAAGAAGAGATCCTTACATTACAGACTATCCAAAACTGAAGCAGAAGGAGACAAGACGTGACTCCTCAACACCGGATGACCAGAGTGATGAGATGGACATGCATGTGGAGGTGGGAGGCCACTGAATCAAAATTATGGAATTTTTATAGTTGGTTAAAAATGATATCCTGCTGTTAATTGTGAAAAATATCTCCTAATTGACTTTACTATCATGAAAGTCCCATGCACCATCTTTAAAGGGATTTTTCAGTTTCTAAAAATAAAGCTTGTTTTTTTATATAAAAAAAGAGTTATGCTTCTTTCTAATATACTTTCTTTGTTAACTCATCACCATATTCAAGATATATGCTTGCAGTCATTGAATAGAAAACTTCATTGTTTTTTGCATTGTCTCTCTCCTGTATGTGAACATATTCTAAGAGTGAGTATTGTAATGACACTATCTGTGCACTCTTGCAAACATCAAAGCCAGGACCAGTTTGCACTACCTAGAAGAAAGCAATGAAGGTTTACATTCAATTAGTACAAGCAAAAGAAGCTATCAGATCCGGTCCTGGATGATCGGGAAGGTATTTCCTGAATTGATGGACAGTATGGGGCAGATTTACTTACCCGGTCCATTCACGATCCAGCGGCACGTTCTCTGCGCTGGATTTGGGTCTGGCCGGGATTTATTAAGGTAGTTCCTCCGCTGTCCACCAGGTGGCGCTGCTGCGCTGCAGAGCATCGGAACGCACTGGAATACACCAAGCCGGGCTGAGTGAAGGTAAGTGCAATTTTCGCGACACATTTTTTTCTATATGCGGCAGTTTTTCCGAATCCGTCGGATTTCCGTTCGGCCACGCCCCCCGATTTCCGTCGCTTGCATGTTAGCGCCGATGCACCACAATCCGATCGCGTGCGCCAAAATCCCGGGGCAATTCAGGGAAAATCGGCGCAAATCGGAAAAATTCGGGTAACACGCCGGAAAAACGCGAATCGGCCCTTAGTAAATGACCCCCTATGTATTGACCATCTTAATAAATATATACGTATGCCCATGTGCAGAAAATAAATGCCATATTTACATCTACTGATAGATGGACCTTTTTAAATTTGCAGGACATTTTGGCACAACATGAAGATGATGTTGTAATTGAATCTGATCTGGAGAAAAGATATGTCAACTCTTCTAAACCAATCAGACGGGTACTGCCAAAAGACAAAGGTAACAAGGCAGGCTAATGATTGTCAAATCATTTTAAGGGCTTTTTCACACTGTCAATAAAATCTGTGCTAAATCCAACTCCCATTGATTTCAATGTGAAGCTGCAAATACCAATATGCCAAGTATTCCACGTGGAATCTGCATGGATTTTAGCCAACAATATAGGGTGTGTATGTTATAATCTGTGTCGGAAAGCTGCAGCATCCACCTCAAATATCACGATGTGGATGAGGACATATCCTACAATTGTCAAGTTTAACTCGATTTGCTATTTTTCCAGGCAATTCATCACAGAACCTTGGAGGATCACAGATTACAGATAGTGATGATGATGATCTTGTAATAGCACCAGAACCATTACTGTCATATAATTTGGTAAGTGAATACCTAAAGAGATATCTCTTCTAATCATAACATATACAGTAGGCTGAATTTAACATACCTTGACTGTTTTCTAGTAGACAAGGAATGCTTAAAGCCCCATTTCCAACATTTTAGTTGGTTGCCACAATGTGGTATTTACATTAGTCTCAGATGGAGACTATCCAGAGTTGAGCTCCAGTGGTGAAGCTCAACTTCGGATATAACGAGAAGCCGGAGCCTCTTCATAAATCCAGCGTACAGTGCGCCAGTGGGAGGAATATTAAGACTGTTGTTCAATAAGGATGTCTTAATAAATTCCAAAATAATGTTCATTGCAGCTAAAAACATTTGAAAAAATATTAAATATTGTTGTTTTCATAGTCTTACATTGATTTTCTGGCAAAAAATATCCTGAAATGTTTCTAAAACGGAGAGATCTACATGATCTATATCAGTGATTTTCAACCTTTTTTGAGCCGCGGCACACTTTTTATACTTAGAAAATCCTGGGGCACACCACCAACCAAAATAGCACAAAATGACACTAAAACAGTCATAAAAGGCCTCCCTTTACTAATAAAAAACCCCTAGCGCCCTCCCTTTACTAATAAAAACCTCTAGCGGCCTCCCTTTACTAATAAAAACCTCTAGCGGCCTCCATTTACTAATCAAAAGCCCCTAGCGGCCTCCCTTTACTAATTAAAAGCCCCTAGCGGCATCCCTTTACTAATTAAAAGCCCCTAGCGGCCTCCCTTTACTAATCAAGAGCCCCTAGCGGCCTCCCTTTACTAATCAAGTGGGGTGTGAAAAATAAAGACGCAAAAACGAAAAAGGGCCTGGTCCTTAAGGGGTTAATGGAGCAGAACGGTCATGCACGGCTGTATGCTCCATTAGTCTGATGGAGCGACAAGGGGTTACATACAAATGTAATTGGATGTAATGGTACGTCCTTGCAGGAAGATACTTCCCACACCGGGACGTTCTATTACGTTCCGCTCCGAACAGAGCCTGCACCAGAAGCAACGGCCGTGAGCTGTATATTACAGCTGATACCATGCTCTAATAATCGTACAGCACAGGGGGGTCGGATCCTACTGGTAAGCACTGGGGAATGGGGTTCCGATCCACAAGTCGCATATACACCGAGGTCATGCAAGGCTGTGGCGGAGAGGAGTTGTGCCAATTACTATTTCAAAGATTTTTTTTTTTTTCTTTTGTATTTTTATTTGCAACTACCCTAATAGTCCCCACTAGTGACACTACTGGAAATGAGAACATTGGCCCAGGCTCAGTGCGTCTAAATATTAGGTAATGAAAGCACAAAACCACACACAAAAAGGTGGCATTGTATCCCTGAGGAATCTCACTTTATTGTTTAGAACAGGACTGAACAATCACGGTGTCATTTACAAGTGCTGCTCAACAATTCGAGTGTTCAGTAAAAAGTCCCCAAATCTAGCACAAAAAAAAAAAATCGCAAACGGGGAAAAAGGTACAAAAAGTTTTTTTCTTTTATTTGTTTACACGTCTCCAAGGTCTGAAAAACACCATGTACACCTCACTGCTAGAGAGAAAAAAAAGCAATGGAAATGGAAAAAAAAAAAAAAAACAACAAGATGAAAACAAAAAAAGAAAACCACCACACCTTTATGGTGCCTGGAGTCAGAAGAGAGGGCAGTGAGGAGAATGGCGACAGACTCCTGACACTTTAAACAAAAGAACATCGCAAATAAAAAAAAATGTTACATTTTACAAGAAATCCTAGGAGAGCAGCACGAGAAATAGGAAAACGGCAAGCGATAAGAGGCAGCAAGGGGATTGGTCAAGTGCACGTAGGGATACAGGCAAACCACCCAGCTCCGGAGACCGGCAGTGTCACTTTAACCACTTAACTGCCGCAGAGCATCACAAAGTCCATGAAATAATGGAAGGGTCTGTAGATACAATGAGAATGTCTTTGTAGGAACAATAAGTGGAGTATTTTTTATGTTGTGAAAATTCACAAAGGATTTCATTTTTGTGACCAGCCCAGTTAGGAGGACATGATAAAATAATGCCATATTGGTCCATTTAACCATCACATAGCATCCCAGTAGTCTGTAGCAGCAGAAGCACAGGTGACGCACCTCAGACTCAGGGCAAGTGAAGGGAGAAATTTTGAATTCTGGGAACAGGACAAAATAAGGAGGAATGAGTAGAAAGATGGGACATTAGAAAAGGGAGGGGAAATGTGAGTTGGGAAAAGGAAGGGGTCTTGCTAGTGTTACTTCCTCCTCTTCTTTGATGGGGTAGGTGCATGTCCGTGACCCTTTCTCTTCTTAGAGTTACTTTGTTCCTCCTCTTCTTCATAACGACTTTCACGGTCAGCTGTTAGGATTAGAAAACAAAGAAGTTAACATACATCAGGCCAGTTCACATCTTGGTACTCTCCATCGAATTTACTGAGCCAAAACCAGATATGGAGAGGACAGAGGTAAACTCAGTTTGCACCTCTTCTGTGTGTTCCACTACTCCTGATATTGGCAAATAACAGATAATAAAAATTTGATCTGGCCCCAAACAAGTCAACATAGCAGAAAATTGCATGTCATCACCTGTACTTGTCACTGTACAGATGCGTGAATGGCTTTTAAAGCACATTGACTACCTAAAACTGCAATATCTCATACACATTCTTGCTTGATGTTTTAGATTTATTGTTAAAGGTGTATTCAAGATTATTAAAGGTTGATATAATGTATACTGTGTGACTCTGAATATGCTTATACACAACTAGAAACCCCCTCTGAAGAATACAGACAATAGAAAATATATGAAAAAAATCAATTATACATATTTACTCCATTTTCCTGGAATTATTTCTCTGGTCAACCAGGGAGACTTTGAAGGGGCAACAGTTGATAAAGTTCCTAATTTATTACTGAAGGAATCAATGGCTTATCATGCACCAATACGCTTGTATAAAGCAAAATATACTTTCTACACAATTTAATGCTGCTATATCAACACAACTCAAGTAGACTAGCTTGAAGAAGATTGTAACTTACACAATGGCAATGTTACTGAAGCCGCATTGATTCGGGGAAGATTGACCACCACTGGACACAAAAGCCAGTGCAACATACAAATTTCATGACAGAGGTATGTTGAGCTACGCTGTAGAGTGTCTGATTTGGCTAGAGATCATTAATATATAATAAAATATAAAAATGCAAGTCAAAGCCCCCCATTAAAATAAAAAAACACCACCTTTCCTAGCTTCTTCTTCTAGCTCATCCCAGTCTTTGCCGCTCTCTTCATCACTGCCTAGAGAGTCTTCACTGTAGACTGCAAATAGAAATAGAAGTTTGTAAATAGTTCAGTCACTTGCTATACATTTTTATTAGTCCATTAGTGCTCACAACAATTTCTACTAGACTACTTAGGCTGCCATCACAGGGAGAGCATCATTAATCCAAACATTTACCCGATTCTTCTGTTTCATCTGAATAATCCTCATCACTGTCTTCCTCCTCCTCCTCATATTCATCCTCAGAGGGGTTAAATGTCTCATCTTCTACTTCAGACTCTGAACCACCAGCTTCTGCATCACTGCCCTAAAGGTGAAAATTCAATGTAGAGCAATTGGAGGGGTGGGGGGACTGGTTGCATATCAGAGACTTAAAACAGGGTTTTTTTGTTTTGTTTTTTTTGCACAATGCTGGATCTCTTCTATTTAGAACATACTGATCTTTTATTTTCCAAGAATGTTTGCTGTGTTGAATTCTTTTATATGATAGTCAAAGTTCTGAACTTCAATCAGCTTGTGTCAGGCTTGTTTTGGGTCACCCAGTCTATTGACCGCTAAAAGGTGTATTGGATTTAAGCTACAATTACATTTTTCTCTCACCTCTCCTTCAGGCTCCAGGAAAGACCAGCCACCCTGTTCAAAGAAACCTTCAGGGTCATCCACAATGGTTTTCATAATTTTTGTCCAGTTCAGGGACTGCACTCCCTCTGTGTATTTAAGATCACATGAGCTAGAGGAGACAATATGAGAGCACATTATAGCAACTCATTTTCACTGGTAGCGCAGGTCACAAAAAGTCAACTATAGGTGCCCGTAAATCCATAAATACTTACTTTAGCCATTCTTTAATAGGATCAAGAGATGCCACAGGAATGGCATTGATCATAGTGACCTTCTTATTATAGTCCTTGTAAACGATGACCATATCAAAGTTCTTAAGGTGAAACTGGACTCTCTCAAAGTGTACAAGCTCAACCTCGTCTAATGTTACAACAAATGGTGGCTGTGAAATAAACCAAACATGAATAAAAAACAAATAGGGCCATTTGAATGCCAATGCGTCTTATAACATTGTGTTAATACTCACCCATTCTGTTGTGTTTACAAGAGCACTGCTAGTTGGTTGCAAGAGACATGTACTTCTGTATGGGGCTCCATTGAACCTGGAACATAGACATGAAATTTATAGAAATCTGACAATTTTTGTCAATGGGCTACTGCAGAGATAGATTCTTACCCCAGGTCTCTGAATGGAACCTCAAATTCCAGATCCTCCTTTGTTAAAGATTCAACCTTTTCAATGAAGTTTTTGAAGGCAGTTTTCAGTTTGTGCCTCATTTCTCTCTCCAACTACATCATGAAAGACAAAATGAGGTTTATGTTCTGGATAAAATTTACACATTTAAAAAGAAATTTCAGTACAGCCATAGCAAATGACAACTTATCTACATAGGCAAGATAACATTGTCAAGAGAGACTGTGCATATTGAACGCTGGAGCAAGAATTAAAGAATAACTGTAAAGGCTCTTGGAATGTAAAACAACTTTGCCAATTATCTTTATTACCTATATGCAGGAGATTATTTGCTATAGCCCTCACATTAACTCATTGCTGCTAAGGCTGCCTCCTCTCCATTTGCTGACAAGCACTATGAATCCGTATGTTGTTTACACTTTGTTTCTGGTCGGTTTCCTAGGAGGGGAAGAGCTGCTGCTTCCAGCTCACAGTGCAAGAGGTCATGCGTCAGTGAATGTAGCAGAGCTGGAAGCGTACAGAACTGTATGCAGATGTCTCCTGTACAGAATAGTGAGGTCCAAGATCTCCCTGCTCGCTCCCCTCCATCCAAGTTCATCTGTCTCTGCTCTTCTCTTTGTTACCTTGTTATTGGCAGTATCAGCTATGTCCAGATAAGCTATTAACCCTTAGTGCTCACACAGCACAGGCTATAGACTGCATGTAACTGGGGTACTAATGATTTCTACCACTTATTACATGTCCCCTGCCCCTCCATGTGATGGAAGCTGCCAGGCTAGTCACCATACACATCCTGTACGTGCTGGACATGTGCTCTGTGAATGTACCCTGCTCCTCCATGTGAGGGAAGCTGCCAGGATGTCACCATATACATCCCGTATAATTTTTGGCAAACACTTTCGTAACAGAAAATGCCATAACTTTGGAAAGAAAAGGACGAGCAGCACGAAGTAGGCATTGTTCTGTTTAGTCTCAAAGGGGGAATCACATTAATAATTTGGTAAAATCTCTATAGCTTTACAGTTACGCTTTAAGAGATTGGATACTGTTGAAAATCAGCATTACAAGCCTTACAATAATTTCCTCTTAAACTGTAGAAACATTTTTTGTCAAATAAAAGTCAACAAATTTTTCAACCATTTAAGTGGAACAAAGTGGAATAATTTTGTTAGCATTCAAAGACTGCAGGAAACAAACTATGGTGGAAGCAAATCACAATAGCATTTGCTATGTAGAAGAGAAGTTATGGCACATGTATAAGCATGGAACTACCAACCTGTTCTGCATACAGGTCATCACGGTCATGCATGTGCTGGTGCTTTCCAAGATCTGTTGTGATTTCGCCAACTTCTGTATAGAACTGGACATCTGTGTGTCTCTTTTTGCCAAACATTATGGCATTCTGCACAAACAAAAGGAAGCATATGTTTAAAATGGGATAGATATAAATATTAATAAATATTATTGTAGTTTTTTTTTCTCTCTCTGCCGGTCTATACCTTAAGGTGGAAATGAAGCACAATGATCATCTCTCCATCACAAGGCTGAAAGATGGCATGTTTAATGTTGTTATACAAAATATCCACTTTATCTCCTCTTACCGATGTGAAACGGAAACCTAAATAGTGAACAGAATAAAAAAAAAAAAAAAAAAAAAAAGTGTAATAAAAATGAATGTATTATCTACCAGTAGATGTTTATGTCTCATATGACGATTCGTAATTGAATTACCACAATATTATATATATATATATATATATATACACACACACACCAATCAACTACAGCCAAACATAGTGGTGATCACATGACCTGCCCAGGCAGGTGAAGGACATGTGATGTGGACATGTGACCAGCGGCCATCTTTTGTCCTGTGTATGCTCTGCAACAGACCGCGCGGAGGAAATTAACGGACGAAATTAAAGGGCCAGTAGCATTTTAATTCTTCATTACAGTCTATGTCACCAGCATTTTTCTGCTAACAGGAGCAAAATTTTAAATAACAACTGATTAAATATTAGCTTATATTATATACCTACAATACCAAAAGTTTAATAAGTCTTAGAAGTCTTAGAAATCACAATGTCCATATACTATACTTACCTACACCAGTATTTAAGCGGACCATCAATATTAACAGACAACTTGTCATACAAATATCAATGCTACCAAAATTAGTTTTTTTACATTTTTGTTCATAATAAAGTATTTTGTAATGAGACAATTTTTATGTTATGTTTATTTTATTAAATAATCATAATTTTTTTCCATCCCACTCCAGTAACATGCTATCTCATTTTGTGATATATTATTATTAACCCCTTCCCGCATGGCGGGAGGTGCGTTCCCGCAAAATGCAGTATTATTACGTCAAGCTTCTGGCGCCGGCTCCTGAACGGAGCCGGCGCCAGAAGCTGCGGGTGTCGGCTATATATTATAGCCGATACCCGCCTCTAACACCCGCGATCAGAGATTTCTCCGATCGCGGGTGTTAACCCCTAACACGCCGCGGTCAGAGGCATTTAAAGTTAATCTGAAGGGAATCGTACCCCCCCGCTGCACCGATCGCAGCCCCAAAAACTTGGCAAAAATTAAAACTTTTTATCAAATTGCTTTACAAAAAATGTTCTAAAAAGTGATCCGAAAAAGTTACAAGCGCCAAAATGATACCACTGAAAAGAACAACTTGTCACGCAAAAAATATGACGTCAGTAATACCGGTCACCATGTCTATAGACACGGTGATCGGGGCAGTGTGACAGCTGTTCCTGACAGCCACCAATTTTGCCTTGCGGTCCAGAGGGGTTTTGTTGCCCCCCTCTGTCCATGTTTGCCGCTATTGGCTGGTCGATTTGGTCCAGCCAAAAGCAGCAATATTCGTCACAATGGGCATCGCTAGGGTGAATAAAAGCAACACTTGGTGATAATTTCCCTACTAAAACGAAGATTTGGTACAAAAGTGCGGGCCGTGTACATTGTACAGATTATGGTGTACAACTCTTACAAGCTGTTCCAATGTGCAGGTCCTGCCGTATCATTTCTCCGTTTTCAAGAGGAAGATATTAGGAAACTAATATTGGGACAAGAAGGACGGGCCCCAGTACCTCTGGTTTAGATGTTCCTGTGTTTTGCCAGGACAGCATTTTCCCGGTGAATTCTGCTGCTTCTAATAGTAGGACTCAATAAAGAGTCTGTTCCAAAAGAGAAGTTAGGATGGACACTATGTACTAAGAGACCTGAGACAACTCCAGAGTGACAAAAGTTTAGTTGGTCCCCTGGTATATTCTACCTCCTTATACACTAGACATTCACAATTCACGCCCAACCTATTGTGAATTAATTTCGGTAAAATGAATAATTGTAACAACTGTTATGTCCCATTGCTCCCTATACCCCTCCATTATTTCATAAGGGGCGCCACATAACGGGCACTGAACTTTCCAGAAATAATTGCAATTTCCATCTTGGACTCCGTTGCACATCATATTTGGAAACCACCTATATGTTCAAAATGCTCATTTCACCACGTGTATTACACTACACCACATATTACACCTTGCTATATTCCCCAAGGGGTGTACATTCAACAATTAGGGTCACTTTTCGGGTTTTCCTCTGTTTTGGTACCACTACGGCTCTCCAAATGCATCCTGACACATGTGAAGGATTTCTTACAAATTTGGCCTCTAAAAGACAAACATCCCTCTTTTCCTCTACTGTGCGCCCATAAAGCATTTTATATGCACATGTGGGGTACTTCTACACTCGGGAGAAATAGTTTTACACCTTTTTTGGGGTTATTTAATATATTATCCCTTGTGGCTTACATAAATTAGGGGTAAAGTGACATTTATAGGAAAATTTTCACCTTTTTAATGATTCGGGCCTAATTGGATCATTCACCTGTAGGGGCAAATACATATATTACACATTGCAAAATTCTCTAAGGGGTGTGCATTCAAAGATTAGGGTCACTTTTCGGATTCTTATCTGTTTTATACCACTAGGGTTCTCCAAATGCATGTCAAACATTTCTGTCAAATTTGGCTTCTAAAAGGCAAACATCCCCCTTCCCTTTTACTGTGCGCCCATACAACATTTTATATACACATGTGGGGTACTTCTACACTCGAGAGAAATAGGTTTACACATTTTGAGGGGTTATTACATTTTTTTATCCCTTGTGGCTATATAAAATTAGGAGTAAAATGACCTTTATAAGAAAATGTTCACCTTTTATCTATTTAAGTCCTAATTAAATCAAACACCTTTACGGACAAATACACATATTACGCCTTGCTAAATTCTCTAAGGGGTGTGCTTTCCAAAATGGTGATACTTGTTGGGGTTCCCCTCTGTTTTGGTACCACTACGGCTCTCTAAATGCATCCTGACACATGTAAAGGATGTCTGTCAAATTTGCCTTCTAAAAGGCCAACGCCCCTCTTTCCCTTCTGAGCTTCACTGCGTACCCATACAACATTTTATTTGCATGTGTGGGGCAATTTTATACTCGGGAGAAATGCTAGTACACATTTTTTGGGGTTGTTTTATCTTTAATGTCTTATGGGATACAGAAATTATTTTAGGGACCTAATTGAAGCAAACACCTGTAGGGGAAAATACACATATTACACCTTGCTAAATTCTCCAAAGGGTGCACTTTACAAAATGGTGACACTTGTTGGGGTTCCCCTCTGTTTTGGTACCACTAGGGCTCTCCAAATGCATCCTGACACATGTAAAGGATGATTGTCAAATCTGGTTTCTAAAAGGCCAAAGCCCCACTTTCCCATCTGTGCCCTACTGTGCACCCATACAACACTTTATATGCAAAAGTGGTGCAGTTCTGTGCTTAGGAGAAATAGTTTTACACATTTATGGGGTTGTTTCATCTTTTATCCCTTTGGGGTAAAAGTGACTTTTTTGAGAAAATTTTCACCTTTTTTCCCTTTTGGGGCCTAATTGAATCAAACACCTATTGGGGAAAATACACAAATTACACGTTGCTAAACTCTCCAAGGGGTGTACTTTCCAAAATGGTGTCTCATGTTGGGGCTTTCCTCTGTTTTGGTACCACTATGGCTCTCCAAATGCATCCTGACACATGTAAACTTTTTCAGCCATATTTGCCCTGCAAAAACGAAACAACGCTCTTTCCATTCCAAGTGCCCCCCTGTGCCCGTACAGCAGGGTACAGTGACAAAATGGGTATTGGCATACTCAAGAGGAATTGCCCTCAACATTGTAAAATGCATTTTCCTTTTTAACCCATTGTGAAGGTGCAAATTTTAGTGTTAAATGAATCTATAGTAAGATAAAATTACATTTCTCTAATTTCACTTTCATTTATCTTTCACGCTCATGAAACGCTCAAAGGGTTAACAAAATTCCCAAAGGTTGTTTTGAATATTTTGAGGGGTGTAGTTTCTAAAATGGTGTCATTTGTGGGGGGTTTCTGTCATGTGGGCCTTATAAAGTCACTTCTAACTAAATTGACCCTCCAAAAGTAGGTTTTGATGATTTTCGTAAAAATCTGAAAAATTGCACCTAAAGTTATAAGCCTCCTAACATCCAAAATAAAGGAAAAGATGTTTGAAAAATGATGCCAAGTTAAAGCAGACATATGGAAAATGTTAGTTATCAAGTTATTTTAGTGCTATGACCAACTTTCCAAAAAGTAGAAAATTTTTAATTTGGAAAACATTGTTTTTTTCAA
Source organism: Engystomops pustulosus (assembly GCA_019512145.1). Classification (NCBI taxonomy): domain Eukaryota; kingdom Metazoa; phylum Chordata; class Amphibia; order Anura; family Leptodactylidae; genus Engystomops; species Engystomops pustulosus. The sequence continues at coordinate 216,633,568 of CM033641.1, read as the reverse complement.
AATTTTTGCCAAATTTCCATTTATTTCATAAATAAATACTAAATATATTTATTAAATTTATCAACCAGCATGAGGTACAATGTGTCACGAAAAAACAATCTCAAAATCAACTGGATATGTTAAAGCGTTCCAAAGTTATAACCACTTAAATAGACACATGTCAGATTTTAAAAAATGGTCCGTGTCAGGAAGGTGAAAAGTGGCTTCAGCGTTAAGGGGTTAATCTTCTACTAGTTCACTGCCTCCATACATGGTCCCCTTATCAAACGAGCTGTGTCAGGCAGAATTTTCAGGTGTTTCACCAGATACATAGTGGAACGCGGCCCATCTGTCGCCGCCATGCTGGAGACCTGAAGTTGCAATCATAGCAGCGCAATATGGATGCCCCATACTGTCGCTCTTAATCATGGAACCATTTCCGTAAAAACAATTAAAAATAGAACCACTATGCTATTCCATTATTCCTAGGTGAAATATTCAAACGACCCCGCCTGCTTTGAAAATTATAATTTTTTCGAAGTAAACGCTTCTGGCCCCCAGGCCCATTTTGGGTGGGGAGGAGCCGAGAGACAAGGGCTTGGACTGGCGAAAGCTCGCCTGGCAGCGGACCGCCAGCTCCATCCCAAGATTAGGCAGCCTCAGAGGCATCCATGCATGCTGCCCCTGCTGTTTCCCGTCCATTTCGCCTCCACAGCGTCCACCAATGTCTCCATGCGCAACTTTCAACTGTCTATACCCCAGACGCTGGAGCACGAGAGGATATGCAGCACATCATCCCCTTATCAAACGAGCTGTGTCAGGCAGAATTTTCAGGTGTTTCACCAGATACATAGTGGAACTCGGCGCGTCTGTCGCCGCCATGCTGGAGACCTGCAGTTGCAATCATAGAAGCGCAATATGGATGCCCCATACTGTCGCTCTTAATCATGGAAGTCCTCTCCATGGCTGCCTCCAAATGTCGTCCCCTTATCAAACGAGCTGTGTCAGGCTTATTTTTCGGGTGTTTCACCAGATACGTTATGGAACTTGGTCACTATGTCGCCACCATGCTGTGTTATCGACTAAATATACCGTCAACCTTTTGTTCACAGAGGAAATAATTTCAGCACTTCTTGCTCACCTCCTTTGGTTCCTCTCTGCCACCCATTGGTACATGTGGGGTACTTCTACACTCGAGAGAAATAGCTTTACACATTTTAGGGGGTTATTACATTTTTTTTATCCCTTGTGGCTGTAAAAAATTAGGGGTACAATGACCTTTATAAGAAAATGTTCACCTTTGTTCTATTTAAGCCCTAATTAAATCAAACACCTTGATGGACAAATACTCATATTATACCTTGCTAAATTCTCTAAGGGGTGTGCTTTCCAAAATGGTGACACTTGTTGGGGTTGCCCTCTGTTTTGGTACCACTACGGCTCTCTAAATGCATCCTGACACATGTAAAGGATGTTTGTCAAATTTGGCTAAATTGGGATAAAAATTAGCCGTAAAAGTGACTTTTTTTGGGAAAATGTTCATCTTTTTCCTTTTAGGGACCTAATTGAAGCAAACACCTGTGGGGGAAAATACAAATATTACACCTTGCTAAATTCTCCAAAGGGTGCACTTTCCAAAATGGTGACATTTGTTGGGGTTCCCCTCTGTTTTGGTACCACTAGGGCTCTCCAAATGCATCCTGACACTTGTAAAGGATTGCATGCTTGGTAAAATAAGATAAAAGGTTATTTATGGGGATGCAAGCTAAACAATTTTTAGCTAAAAGAAGGGTGTCAGTTAATAGGGCTCTATAGGAACCTGTCACTGACTGTTTATGTGCAAATGTGGTGATAGTTCACCTTTAACCCCTTCCCGACATTTGACGTAATAGTACTGCATGGCGGGAGGTGCGTTTCCGCAAAATGCAGTACTAGTACGTAAAGCTTCTGGCGCCGGCTCTTGAACGGAGCCAGCGCCAGAAGCTGCGGGTGTCTGCTATATATTATAGCCGACACCCTCCTCTAACACCCGCGATCAGAGATTTCTCCGAAAAAAAACTCTGAAAAAAAGATGTTTGAAAAATGATGCCAAGTTAAAGCAGACATATAGAAAATGTTAGTTATCAAGTTATTTTAGTGCTATGACCAACTTTCCAAAAAGTTGAAAATTTTGAATTTCGGAAAACATTTTTCCCAAATTTCCATTTATTTTGTAAATAAATACTAAACATATTGCTTAAATTTCTCAACCAACATGAAGTACAATGTGTCACGAAAAAACAATCTCAAAATCAACTGGATATGTTAAAGCGTTCCAAAGTTATAACCACTTAAATAGACACATGTCAGATTTTAGAAAATGGGCCGTGTCAGGAAGGTGAAAAGTATTGATTAAATTTCTCGACCAACATGAAGTACAATGTGTCACGAAAAAACAATCTCAAAATCAACTGGATATGTTAAAGCGTTCCAAAGTTATAACCACTTAAATAGACACATGTCAGATTTTAAAAAATGGGCCGTGTCAGGAAGGTGAAAAGTGGCTTCAGCGTTAAGGGGTTAATATCCACAGACCTTCTGCAAGGGGATCTATACAAAGGACAAACAGTAGTGATGGCAGCCATGCCTAGTCCCGTTATGGATATGAAAGAAAATGGGGTAAATTGATGGAAAATGGACTGGCATGTTAGTCCATTTGGGCCAGGTAACCTGGTAAAACCTATATACTTTTTACTCGAGTATAAGCCGAGTTTGGGGTTTCAGCACATTTTTTTGTGCTGAAAAACTAGGCTTATACTCCAGTATATAAGGTATTTTATAATTAAAGCTGCAGACAAAAGTTTTATGTCCCAGTGACAATTATATTTTCAAAGTGTTGTGCTGTCATAAGAACAAGGATTATTAATAAATCTTTATTGCAGACACCTTACAGCTGATCATTGGAGCCTGGGACTATAGTAAAGCATCCAGAGAGCTACACCAGAGGTCACAGTGGGCATGGAGGTCTGTCTGTAACTCAAGTGCTCTTAAGACGGGGGACAGCATGTACTTAATTAACTCCTTAACGACTTGGCCATTTTGCACCTTCCTGACATAGACCATTTTTAAATGCAAAAAAATTATACTTTTGGAGGGACCTGCTGGGTCCACTAAAGGACCAAATAATCGTAACACCCCATAATTTATCTCATTATTGAAACTACACCTCTCACTGTATATTATAAAATCAACCTTTGTAAAAAAAAATACCAAAATCTTCACTAAGTTCGAGGGGGTCTCGGTGAAGGGACCCCCACAGATCACTAGAACGAGGGTTTGATGATCTCTGGGGGATCTGTGGGGGCAATCCTCAAATGTATTTTACCGTGTTACAGTCGGGTCCTGCTCAGAGGCACTCAGCAGAACCCCAAGGCTGTCAATCCATGGAAGCCCCTTACATGTCACAGTTATGCTGCCCCTGCATTACTATTATGTCCTTTGTCAGAAAGGGGTTAAATGGGTTAATGGCACTAATTTGAATTCAGGATTACAAGTGTTTAAGGAGAGGTTTTGCTTTTTACTATTCACACTTACCATTTACATGGGCCTCAAGAGAACCTTGCATTCGTTTTTGTGCAATATTGGGTCTAATGTACAGGTCTTTCAATTTAGGGTTACTCCGATTCAGATTAATGACAAGAGAATCTTGCTTTACAATGCCCTATAAAATGATTGAAATGCATCAATGAATATTCCTAGAAATCAGGAATCAAAGATAAAGACACAAGCCAGTCTTCTTTCCTCACCTCTTTCTCCTTCTCTTCGGCCTCTCGTGTCTTGTATCTTTTCTGCACCTCTTTAATAATTCGGAAAGCATTCTGCAAGTTTACTGATGGCACAGCAGTCTCTCCTGGAGTCTTCATATTGGAGGCTCGGTACGTTCTAAGTTAAAAACAAGATTTATGAATACAAATTGAAGGGAAAAAAAAATCTCTATGCAAAGGTCTTGACAGACTTATTACTTACATTTCCTTAACAAATGTGGCATCTGGGTTGGGAAAAATGTTGCCTTCATTTCGGCCTAAAGCACTACCAGGGCAGTAGAAATTAATTCGGAGATAAGTGTAGTCTCCTTCAACTGACATACTAATGTTCTGTGCAGAAAAGACAAACAATGTGAAATGATCTTGAATGCCATCAAACAGTACAGATGTGCATGCAAAATGTAGATACAATTGATAACATATTGACTTTTTCATACCTGACAGCTAAGACATAAAGGCAGCAATATGCCTCTATTCGGATTTCACATTTCTATATAGGTGTAGGGCACTAAAGTCAATCTGTCCATTGAACATGCTTTCCTACGTAAAAAGGTACAGCTACAGGTTGGTACTCCTAGTAGAAAAAAAATGGCATAAAAAACGTTTTGTATGGCTTAATAAGAGCACTGACAGAATACTGCAGATGCAGAGTGACGAAGTTGCTGTATTTACATATTGCATATACAATCTATCAGTCCCCTGAGGAAAAAGGCCAGGGCAAGAGGTCTCCCTCGTAAATACACTGGACTCATGAACTTCACAATATTGTATTTGTGCAATGCTCCTATTAAAAAGGCTCCTATTATTCTAAATCAATATTACTAGAAGTACCAACATGCTAGAACCACAAAGGCCAACATGTACAAAAGCTTTAAATATACCTTTTCATCAAATATCTGCTCACGTACCTGTAAATTCTTTATCTTTAGTAACCAAATGATTTGCACTAAAGTGGAACTACTATTATATAATTACAATCTTGTTTGTGGCCAGCTATGATAAGTGAAGAGGCCTCTATTCTGCTACATTGTGCATGGCAAACACAGCTCAACAAGTCTACAGGCCATTTACTTTGGCACAGGGGTCTTCAGAATTTACTAAGCTGTTGATTAAGCAAATGCATTGCCGTACAGTTCACACATCACATGCTTGTTTACCTTAATGGTGGCAATATGGAAGGGAGTAGCAATTCCAAACACAGGCATAATCACAGTCTCGTATTTCTTGTCTATATGAATTTTCATCTCTCGAATTTCTGGTTCTTTTGGCATTTGAGATGCATTTTTGTAGGAAACATTGGATTTCCGAGCCCTGAATAAAGAAATAATTATTGCCAGTAAATAAAACTGTAAAAAAAAAAACTGTAAAAACTGTAACAAAACAAGTTAGGCGCTATCCTCCGTGATGAGACCCCCACAGATCACAAGAGCAGTCCGCAGAATGAGCAAACCAACAGGACGTGCACAACTGAGCTCCATAGAATTGAATGGGGCAACCCGGCCATGCGCATCCTGCTGTCCTGCTCATCTCGAGGAGCGACTAGGGGTCCGTTGGATTCACTGAGACCCACACCAATCAGTAAGTTAAGCCCAAACTTGTTTCGTGGGAAAATCCCTTTAACAGGTCAAGGACTGTCTATAGAAAATGTCTGTCATAAAGAGGTTAGGGCTATATGGAGAAGTAGTCAACCTGTTAGTTTCCGTGGATAAAGACTCATTTCATATAAACAGCAGCTTCACCCGGGCGCACCACCATAATACGGTCAATCCTTACATCATCATGAGGGGTTATTGACTGATTGACATGACAGCTAGGGAGCCTCTGGGAGGCTGCAAATTGACGCTCTTTATCACAGCCTGCTGAAGACAGACTGTAATAAAAGATCTGTATATTCACATTATATACCAATATAGTTGTATATTGCATGAGCTAGTGAAAATGACCTGGTCCTTAAACGGTTATTATCACAGTATCCAAGATTACCTGCACCAGTAAGGCCCAGTTATGTTAGGTCTTCTGTTATTTTAAGCAAACTCAGGGGTGGTCAGATAAGCAGAACATATGCAAGTCTTTCAGTTGTACCTCACCTCTGTATAGATGCTGGAAACAGAATTAATGTGGTGATCATGACCAGGGTTGCATACAAGAATGAAGCGATGCGCCAATTACAATACACGGACACATATATCCCCTTGAAAGGTAACCCTACACCTAGGTATCAAGATAGACTTCGATCCTTTTTAAGATGGGGAGTGTAACAAAAAGTTATATCAGAAAAGACGGCAACCAAATTGCTCCCTCTGAGTCCAAAATATCCATGTTGGTATTTCCTCCCCAAAGTGCACAAAACGCTTGTTAACCCGCCCGGCCGACCAATTGTGGCAGGGATGGGGTCTTTATTTGAACCCCTGTCACAATACCTGGACTGTCTACTTCGTCCTTTATTGGTTAACATACCCTCGCACCTTAAAGATACAAATGCTTTCTTAAAAGTCCTAGAACATCTACAGTGGCAAGAGACACACTGTTTGACTTCAATAGACTTAGAAAGCCTATATACACGCATCCCACAGGATCTGGAAGTAGAATGCGTTAGAGAAGTGCTGATTAATGCTGGGCAGAGCAATAAATATATTGAATTTGTGTGTGAGGGCCTCAGTTTGGTACTGTCACATAATGCCTTCACGCTCGATGGGAAGTGGTTTGTCCAAAAGACCGGTACAGCAATGGGCACACCGGTGGCTTGTACTTTCGCCAACATTTTTTTGGCGTGTTTTGAAAGCCGTTATATTTTTTTCTTGGACAACCCATATGCATCGAATGTGAAGGCATACCATCGCTATGTGGACGATGTCTTCCTGGTTTGGGAAGGATCCCAATCCACCTTTTTGGACAGCACGAACACTATGAACATGCGTTTCACAGCATTTGGCAGTAAAAGCCTAGAGTTTCTAGACGTCCTGGTGTCAGTCAGGGGGAACTCTATCCACCACAGCCTTTCGTAAGCCCACAGCTACCAATTCTATTCTGCATTATAGTAGTTTCCATCCTGAACATACAAAAAGTAACCTTCCCTACTGCCAATTTTTACGGTTGAGAAGGATTAACAGTGATGAAAACAGGTTCCTAGTACAGGCAGAGGAATTGAGAAGTAGGCTGTTGGAACGGGGCTATCTGCTGAGCTTATTGGACTCTGCACAGAGAAAAGCCATGGAAATGTCACGTAAGGAATTACTAGGAAATAAGAGCAAAAGAAAAGGAGGAGACAAGGTTGAGAGTAAAGACACTAGATTTGCTTTTACTTTTGATAACAACCCATGTGAGAATGTGATATGTTCAGAAATTCATAAAAATTTGCAAATCTTAGGACAGGACCCGGATCTAGGGAACGTCTCAGCCAACAGACCCCTAGTGACATTTAGGAGAAGTAGGACCATCAGAGATAGATTGGTACACAGCAGGTTCTCACCCATGGGCGCCACTTGGCTCCAGGGATGTGCTCCTGCTGGTAACCACAGGTGTGGCCACTGTAACTATTGTACCTTGAATGGCCAACTGAAGGTCATCAGTTTTGGAGGTATAGAACATGCTGTCAGGTCGTTTATTACATGTCGTTCTGATTTTGTAGTTTACGTGGTGTATTGTCCATGCGGAAGGTTTTATATTGGCAAGACAATCAGAAAAATGTTTACTCGTTTTAGGGAACATTAAAGGTCCATCATAAATGGTAATGGCAGCCCTCGGCTTGTGGAGCATATACAGAAAGAACATGGAGGGGATCCGGGGGTGTTGAAGTTCTCTGGAGTTGAGCGAGTCAATTGCCCCACAGCAGGAGGAGATCGTTCTTTACTTCTCCTCCAGCAAGAAAGCAGGTATATTATAAAATTCAGAGCGTTGGGACCTCTGGGCCTGAATGACCGTAATGAACTTGGGGTGTTTTTGTGAGGACGCTTTACCCAGGTTACTTTGCCCCTTTCCATCTATTTAATCCACTACGTTATTATGTATGTGTATCTGCATGTCCCTTTTTTTTTTTTTTTTTTTTGTCCTCAGCCATTGGCCATATGCTGTGTACCCACTTAAGAGGTCTGTACTATTGAGATTATAATGAAGCCATTAATACATTAATAATATGAATGCCGTAGCAACTTTTGTTGCAGTAGACATAATTTTCTCCTCTGTCCAGGTCAGTACTCATACATGTTCCATGTGAGGTCTATATTTATGACTGTGTGCATGCATCATAAGTTCTTTAACCTATAGCAGTGATGGCGAACCTTTAAGAGACCGAGTGCCCAAACTATAACCAAAATCCACTTATTTACCGCAAAGTGCCAACATTGCATCTTAGGGTGAAGACACACATGGCGTTTTTACTAAGTGTGTTTTCAGATCGTTTTTAACGCATGCGTTTTAAAAAAACGGCTGCGGTTTTTAACGCATGCGTTTTAAAAAAACGGCTGCGGTTTTTAACGCATGCGTTTTAAAAAACGGCTGGTTTTTTAACGCCATGCGTTTAAAAAAAACGGCTGCGTTTTTAACGCATGCGTTTAAAAAAACGGCTGCGTTTTTTAACGCAGCGTTTAAAAAAACGGCTGCGTTTTTTAACGCATGCGTTTTAAAAAAACGGCTGCGTTTTTTAACGCATGCGTTTTAAAAAAACGCTGCGTTTTTTTAACGCATGCGTTTTAAAAAAACGGCTGCGGTTTTTAACGCATGCGTTTTAAAAAAACGGCTGCGGTTTTTAACGCATGCGTTTTAAAAAACCGGCTGCGGTTTTTAACGCATGCGTTTTTAACTATCTGAAAACGCACTTAGTAAAAACGGCCCAAAAACGCCATGTGTGTCTTCACCCTTAAGCAGTAACTTATTGCTACATGCTCTTCAGCATCTATCAATCATATCGGCCCCTTGAGGCCATTTTAAAATAGCGCTGATTGCAGCATCTCTTAAATTGCCTGGGTCTGCAGGAAGATTTGGTGAATTTGTCCCTGTTTAGTGAGCTCTGTCTTGGGGTCATTGGCCTGAGTGCCCACAGAAAGGGCTCTGAGTGCCACCTCTGGCACCCGTGCCATAGGTTCGCCACCACTGACCTATAGTATAAGGTGGTCCATCCTTTTGTTTGTTTTTAATGTCAAGGTGGTACCTCATGTCCATACGAACAACTAGGCAAGGTTGCTGGGACCTGTGGTCTTCCCACTTTTGATTTTAATTACTTACCTGTTTGCATGTGATTGTGTTTATCTTTTCTCACTTTGTATCATCATAGCTTGCATCTATTGTTATGATGCTGATATATTGCAAAACAGAGTATACATTGTATTCAGTCTTGGTGGCTCCGCCCACTGGTGGTCACATGAGTGCATATATGTGATGTCATCAGTGGGCGCCGCCATTGGCTTGAGAAAGCGCCACTGAGTGCGAAACGGCCCCGTTACCAAGGCTTGCTTCTCCCTGCATGTGATTTTATGCTTCTTCACCTGAATAAAGGACATTGCACTTTTCTAACAAGTGGGTGAATGCCATTACTTTCTTCTACATGTTGCTTATAGAATTGGCAGTCTCCGTAAGAATAACTCTTACTTCCCGACCCTAGTCAACAGCCTCTCACTCAGCCAAACCTGTTCCCTACAATGTACTTTAGAGACCCAAATAGGTCAAAACAAACAGTGCCATATACGGTTGGGAATCTGTTCCTTCTGGAATAGATATACTGGTTTGGTTTTAATCCCACTTCATGTCATTAGGCTTCCTGAATATCATGCTTGATGTCCAGGGAGCTGCATTACAAGGTAGCATAAATAGGCGCGGTTTTCTTTATCCTACCCGGGAAAATTATATGCATATTTTCCTAATTGCTGGAAAGACATTCACCCATTCTGTGTGTACAACCTAGCAAGGTTTTGGCTCAGAATAATTGAAAGAAAAACTGAAGACCTAATACAAATGTGAACTGGACCTTAAATTGTTAAAGATTAGGAACTCACTTCTGTGCCTGTTGTTCACCCTTTTGTTCCGTTAATCGCCGCCGTGCTTCCTCATTCAACTGTGTAGCAAGCTCTTTCTGATGAGTACGGCGCTTCTCTTCTGCCGTCATCTCATTCTATGGATGAAATTTCCAGAATCAAGAAAATACAGAAAATACTAAACACACACCAAAAAGAAAAATAAATAATATAACAGAAGAATTCTCCATATATTTCCCTCCTTAGATAATTTTATGCCTAACTTGAACATACTCTGGTTCTTTCTGTAAGTAGTGCTGCTGCTCGAGATCCCCGGCCAAGAAGGTCCTCAGCTTCATCTTTTTCTTCCTCCTCCTCCTCTTCATCTTCATTCTGACAAGACAGAATAGTCATTATATGGTACTGTGATTTGTAAAAATTCAAGTGTAATTTCAAGTAACAATATTTTAAGCTTTGAAGAGACATGTTTGATGAGAAAATTGATAAATTCATAATTTACCTTTAAAAAGATTCCCACATTCTTTACTTTCTTCTTAACACTGGTAAGAATAGTTGCTGGACCCTCCTAACAAAAAAAAAAAAAATCAAATGCTATTTTAGTTTTCATTTATTTCCACCAAAAACTCACAGAAATTTAAAAAATGCCTATTTAACAAAGTTCCCAAACTTTGGATATTTACCTCGTTAACCAGCACAGTATCTCCAACAAACAAGGCATACGTCTTTTCTTCTGGTTTCTTTCCTTCTTTGTTGGTAAGGTCTGCCAGGCCCAAGTGAACACTAAATACCATGCCTGAAAAGGAAGCAAACAAAGAACGATTTGGAGCAGCACTGTGGTATAAAAAAAAAAAAAACACACAAACTGGCACGTGCTAATGGTCAGACTTTACAAGCAGCAATCTTCAAAAAAATGGCAATGAAGCAGAACTCCATTGTAGAAGAAGACTTGATAATTCCTTCATGGAAAAGGCAAAACGTTGCTTGATGATTATGGTGGAATAAAGAATAAGGCTGCATTCAGACGCCCGTTGCCCGCCGTACCATAACACGGCAGGCACACGTCGGCACACAGGGAGAGGAGGTGGAGGTGAGCGCTGCTCTCCATAGGGATATATGGTGCACGGCGCCGAATGCCGTGAAAAGATAGGACATGTCCTATCTTTTCACAGGGCACGGAGCCGTGCGGTGCCGCACCGCTCACGTAAGGCGCTGTGCGCCATTGCCTTCTTTGGGGGACGTATATCGGACGTATATATCTCCCCTATACGTCCGTCTGAATGTAGCCTTACACTTTTTCTACAACGGAGTGCTTCCTAAAAAGCCATGCCCAAAAAGGAATTAAGTCAGGAATAAAAAGAAAAATATATCTTGAGGTACAATAAGCATTTACTTAGAGAAAAACAATACACTGGATTCTTACCTTTCTTAAGTTTGTATTGATTTTTGCTGTTTATTACAAGAGATCCTTCCCGAAACTCTATTCCCATTGCAAAGCTGTACAGACAAAAATAAATAAAAAATTTCTAAAAAATGACTGTTCCCAAGGTGTGGGTTATCTGGTGCATTACTATATACACTGACATAAGTACTGCACATACCCCAAGTTCTTTGTGATCTTACTCATCAGATCAGGCTTCTGCTTCTTCACTTGATCCATAGTTGCTTGATAAATATCACTTATTTTTGCACCTGGAATTAATGCAAACAAATGTAAAAATCACCAATAATGATTCTCCTGATGCATACACACAACATATCCATATGGCCCCTTTTCTCCACCTATTACAAAGGGAACCCTATAGGCAACATATCGAAGGAGAAAAATGCTCAGGAGTCACTTTATTCCAATTCAGTCTAATTAAGCTTCTTTCAATGATGAATGCAAAGGAGATAGCCCACTGGCTTCAGGGATATCCATAAATATAAAGAAAAATGCTTTCCTGCAGCCAAAATCTGATATGATCAAAAATAGATTTTCTCTAAACGCATAGGGTATGCTGTGAACAATTTTAGGATTTGTAACCAATGAAGAGGGTTGGATGCTAAATTATATTTATTGGACAATTAACATCTATGGACTTTAGAGTTTCAACAGAGATGGCCATTAGGTTTGTCGTGAAAAGCCATCTATCTTAACTGACTATGGCACCAAAATGTATGTAAAGAGTATTTTACCCTATAATCTGAGAAGTTTTTATCATATACTTGCTAAGCTACTGCTGTAAATTTACTGAGGGCCTTCACCTATAGGAGCGAACTAGCTGTAACCAGAGGGGAGCGATTAGACCCAAAGGCCTGTGAAGCCATATCTCATCTGCCCATAAGGCAATCAACCAGCACGCAGAAATATGGTTCATTTAGCACGTACCATGCTTCAACTCTTTGCACATTTCCTCCTGCAACTGTAGCAAAAAATTGTAATTTTCCTGCATTTCTTGTGTGGGATCCACCATGAGCGTGCGCACCAGATTGGAGCAATAAGATTTATAGCGAACACCCATGGCACATGTGATGGCCCCGAAGTGCATGTGATTTTTATCACTGTGAGAAATAAGAAATACACATGAGATTTACCTGCAGCTCCAGGACAATTACTCATTTTAGTATATAAAGATTACAAACCCACCTGACCACACTGAATTTTAGATTGTAGGTGCCTCCACTCTGGATTATTGGAGGGTAACACATTTCAATGGTGGATGGATCCGTCCCACTCAAATATTTTTTATCTTCTATGGCTTTCTCCACAGACTCTGCTAGCTTGCTGTGCCGTACTTTCTATAAGGGGAGCAGAATTATTTGTACATCTCTTTCAGTAGTGACAAGGATTCACATTTCTTCTGAAATATTTCCTTACCTCATCTGCGTCCACAATTTCCATGACTCGCTCTTTAAAGAACTTATTGAAGACATCAGAGGTTATTAGAGCTGCCTTTTTCATCAGGTTTAGTTCCCCATCCTCTTTTACAGCAATTGTGTAAGCCACTGCTGCACTAATATCCACCTGTAGAACAAAAGACTATGAGACACCAGCTAATATCTTATGTACCATTCAGTGTTTGCTTATTTCAAGGCCAATTCACAAAATCTTCCATTTTACCACAGAATTAGAATTTTATAGTATGAAGTATGAGTTCATCCAGAGTTGCCTTGTGCTGGACCACAAGCAGCTTAAGTGAACCCAACCATCCCATAGAAAGGAGTACAACATGCTGTAATGATAGAACCAGACCTCTATAGAAAACACCATTATTGAATTCAATTCTTACAACAGATTAAAGGGAACCTGTCACCAGGAGACCCATTTTTTGCACTCCCCCTTATTGTACCTTTCACTTCCAGGTGCGCTGTTACTAGGCACTTGTCCCCGGAGAGTGGCTATAGAGGAGCAGTTTCCCTCCACCCTTAGCGACGCCCCCTACTCCTCTATAGCCACTCCCAAGTGATGGGAATTATTCATATATTTGAAAAGGACACAAAAACTTTTTGGCAGTGTACGTACTATGCTCTGTGGGGACTGGGTCTTCTGGTGACAGCTTTAACGTAACAGCTTAGCTATGCAGCTTCCCTAGGTAAGCATGTTAGGAAAATTGTTGCCTAGACCTCAGGGAGTGGAGCTCGCGTCTATGGCCACGAGGGTATAAATAGGAGTTAAGTGAACACTCTCGTGAAACATAGAGCAGAATTTGTCACCATGACCTATTGATGGCCTGGGTGCCCACGAAGAGGGCTCAGAGTGCCACCACTGGCACCAATGCCATAGGTTCGCCATCACTGCACAAGAGCCTGCACTGCATCCCTGGTACAATCCAGACTGTAGATTTCCTTTAAGGAGTTTTCACATGTAAATGAAATATTCAACAACAGCAAAAAGTTTAAGTGAACAAAGGGATTTTCAACATAAACAAGTAATAACAAACCTTGTCAAGGCCTTCTTTGTTCAGGCAGTCATACCAGCTTTTCATGAAATCTCCTGGGAACTTGTCCTTGCTAAAAACACCAATACGTTTCCCCTTCTTGCTTCCTCGAATGGCCTCAAGCATCTTGTCGAAGTTTGCCTTGTTGCCATCATTTTGCTATAGGACAGACAAGCAATAGTTACAAGACATGTGCATACATTACCTATTCATCTAACTACAGTGGTAAAGATTTGGCAGTGTGGAAATGTATTTTCTACAGCACTAGTAAGGCTCCGTTTACATCTCTAGTTGCGATTTCATTTCAGTGGCTCTTTGTTATGATGGAATTAATGGGGGGAGGCTCTCAAAGCGGTGTACCAAGTTTGCATGTTGTTATCCCAAATCCACAGGATAGGGGGATAACAATCTGACTGGCAAGGAACTACCAACAATACAGGGAATAGGGGGTCCTCTTCTCACTAATGGGTGGAGGTTTTACGAAGCTGCTATTGAAGGTGAAACACTTGACATGCACTTGATGTTTTTATGAAAAAAGGCCAATTTTATCTAAATGTTGTGCAAGTAGAACAATAAGAAGTGTTTACTGGACTGTACCATGTGCATATATTTCCAACAGAGATGTCGGGATATGGGCTAAGGAAGGAAAAAAAAAAAAAACTGCCGCACATTCCCAGATATGCATGGTATTTTATGCCAAGGACGCCCTCCAGACAGGAAATGTGGAAAATCCCTTAAAATAAGGTAATATGATGACTGTATTTCCCTGACTAAACACAAAGTTTGCGGTTATGTTCAGAATAGTGGATTTTAGGAATAGTCATGTGTGATGCACATACCTTCTCCCGGACTAGCAGTGTGATTGCTGGGGTGCCATTGGCATTCTCATTGCCTTTTGTGTTTGCAATCTGTTTAAGAAACTCCACTTTTTTCTTGCTGGCCATAAAGATAATTTTCTCCTCACAGAAAATCATTATTGTATCAGTTAACTCATAACCGAAAAGCCAAGTCTAACACAAATAGACAAAAAAAAAAAAAAAACAGAGAACATTAGATGAGCAAAAACAGAAGGATCAGCAATAGTGGCATACAGAAATGTGGGATTTTGTAAGAAGCTCTTCACTGGCTGTAGCCCATAGTGTCATCTCACCTGTAGGGCAGTGGACTTGGCGTACACTATCTCCTCATCCACCCCTACCGATACCACAATGGCATCTACATTGGAAAAGTCATCTTCACCTTTCTGAAAAATAAAAATCAGCAATTACTACTAGATCCTATTACCCCTAGAGACATAAATGTGGACATGTTACCCATGTTTTTGTCATGGCAGCCTCAGAAAGTCATATGCACTCATTGCTGCCTGCACAGAAACCACATGTCCCTGGCTACAGCGTCAGTATTAGCATGGCAAACTCATCACAGGCGATGCCAGACATTGGTGGGCACAATCTTCCCTCACCATACACAGAGAATTAGCCAGTGCAATGAATGGTTACATGTGTAGGTGAGACTTGAACTCATGGCCTCAGCGTTACAGGGACACAATGCTAACCACTCAGCCACGGTGCTGGCCAGAAACCCCCTATTGTCTCAGGTGACCTGAGGAGACAGCAGGAACAAAGTATTGAGGTTGTATACACTCCTCACACCAATTATGGAGCACCCCAATCTGAAAACACCTGCATGTGACATATCCATGTGATGTGCGTGTACAAGGCACACATCACACACATGTATATGTACACATACCAGTGGGGTACGAAGCACACATATCATGCCTATGTATGTCTACACAGATCCCCGTGGTGTGTGATATATCATACACATCCCAGTAGTGTAGGAGATTATATTATATATATCATATATACACATATCCCAGTGGTGTAAGAGGTATATACCATACACGTGTATATATACATATGCCAGTGGTGTAAGAGATATATACCATACACGTGTATATATACATAACCCAGTGGTGTATGAGGTACATATAACACACACGTCTATGTATGAGGTGTATATCGCACACACGTATAGACCTCCATACACACTGAGGACTCTCTGCGGCTACATAATGGGCCGCTGGCGGCAGCACGTGACCCGGCCGGATGACGGCTCTGCCGGGGCACAGGACGCGTGTTTCCCGGGTCTGTGATGGACGATGTGAATAGGGAGCATGGAAGCAATGAGGGAGACATACACACAACCCGGGATGCATCACCTTCCAGTTGCTGTACAGACGCTTAATACGCCGGTAATAGGCCTCTTTATCCAGGTTCACCGCCATCCTGTCCACTGGCTCCCTCCCGGAGCAGGCCGGGCTTGGCGCCTGTCTTTCCTACTCTACTGGCCGGCTCAGCTGCCAGTCAGCCGGGGAGCTTTCCGGGAAACACCGCGGGCTGGATGATGGCCTGCACGGGCTTCAAGCAGCAACGCACAAGCGATGGCACGTAGAGCGGGAAATCCCGGCCTGCTACACAGAACCGGGGGGCGGAGAGAAAGGACCGCGAAAGGCGGAGAGCAGCGCCCACAGCGCCCCCTGCCGCCGGATATCAGCGCATCTGTTGTCTTGTTGGTGAATGGTGGCGAGGTTTACATGGCACCACAGATGGAGCTCTGCATTGTCACTTACACGCCAAGGGCACATATACTGAGAGGCTGCGGGTGCCGAAACTAACCAATCAAGACCATTCTTTCATTTTCCAATGTTCCACTGATAGATAAGAGGTTTAATCTGATTGGTTGCTATAGGCAAGGGCTTCACTTGTCTTTTTATATAGTTTTTTTTTGTTGTTTTTAAATCAGCCCCAGATACATTTAAGGGGTTGTCCACTTTTGGCAAATACTGCATATGGTTAACTAGTAAAAGTTATACAATTTTCCAATATACTTTCTGTAAAAATTCCTCACGGTTTTCTAGATCTTTGCTTGCTGTCATTCTATAGAAAGCTTCTATGTTTACTTCCTTGGGTTATGGGATACACATATGGCCAAACCCCCTCTCACTTGCATTTTGGATGCATTTAAAAACATGACAAAAACGTGGAAGTCCACCCTGAGCATACACATGCCCAAAACACTGTGGGTCACATTTATCAAAAGTATATCAAATATTTGCTGAAAGTGGACAACCCCTTTAAGATATGGACCCAATTTACATTTTAGGTCTTATAAATTTTTTTCTATCTATTTATTATATATAACAGAACCTCTGGAAATCTGTCTTGCATTTCTGATGCTCCATTACAGGCCCTTTGACCTGCCCTGTATCCCCCCCCTTCCACTAGTATTCCCACACAGTATACAATGACCCTTACACTATACTAGTGATAGTAAGTCTAGCTCTTTATTGTGAGCTGGATCATTAGGCTCCACTCACTACAAAGGGACGGCTCCTCAACAATTCCCTATGTAATAACATAGGGAATCGTATTCAGGCAGCCATTTCCACTCCACTTTCAACCCAAAATTTTCAGGTTTGAAGTATGAAAAAGTTATTAGTGTCAGAAGATGGCAAAACTACCGGTATTTTTTTTTTTTTTTTCGTACATGAGTTTTTTAAAAATCTCTATTAAAACACCTTAAAACCTGTATTGATTTGGTATCCCTGTAATCGCAGCTTTGACAGGTATTTAACTTGGGTTTGTGCTGGGATTATGTCGCGTGTGATCGGATTGTGGCGCAGCTGCGCTGGCTTCCATGCAACAGTAAATGACATCACTATTGTCCATTCCCTCTGCATATCCAGTACAGTTCTGCCTCACACACCTTCATTTTTCTCCTACATGAATTGATCCCTCAGCACAGATATCTGAGGCTGTTCTGCTCACGGGTCCAACCACCCTTCCTCAGTTGTAAGGTGATCTCCACATTAATTGTTACAAGTGAGGATAACATGGCTGCCAGTACTGTAGATGACAAAGTATAACAGAAGACTCAGAAGTCGTAACTGTTTAATCACACTTTATTAGAAGGCGCCCAGCCTTCTATATAAAAAACAGAAATACTTTGCTTATGGCGTAACAGGTGATAGAACACTAAAATGCTATAGGTTAGCTTGAATATACTTGGAGCACCTCCGAGAAAATCATCCTAGACCATTTTCCCAAAATAATGTTGACAAGTTCTAAGTTTGTATTCTCTGAAAAGCACTGTTCTTCAGGGAAGAGAAACGTATAACTATCCTACCCACAAATATTCTGTGAAAGTTTCCCAGAAGTCAAAACATGACCTTCCAGCAGAAGCTACAGAAAGACAAAGGCTTGCAAAGACAAGCTATCACTGGGTACATTACACAAGATAGTGGATGAACATGAAATGGATGACAGTTGATCAAATGGCGTCTGGATGAACAAGATGGTGTCTGGAGAGAAATATGATATCCATCACACACCCTTTTTCTAGCTAAAAATAGTTTACCTAAGGGTGCGTTCACATGTAATGCTAGCAATGCGTTAACAAATGCAGTGCTAGGGAACGAGCCCCGGTTATGTGTGAGCAGTGTTACACCACAGGGACGTGGGAGAAACAGGCCAGTGCCTTCATCAGCACATAAACTCACACCAATCCGATATTTACAAAAGAAGGAAAGATCTCCCAATGGCCGCACATTTCTCAAGAGAGGTCAACACTATTGAAGATTTGCAGACTGAGGTTTTAATGGGACATTTCAAATACAGAGGGAGAGGAGAGTAGGGGATGCCAGGCTATATATGGATGCCAGGCTATATAGCAGAGATTTGATGCCAGCACCAATAAGGAGGACGCTGGCCCTTTAAATTCCTGAAGAGCCGGGCGTGCGCGCCCTAGCATCGGGAGTGCGCGGCCTCGGCAGGAAGCCGGCATGGGACCCAGATGGGATCGTCGTGGAGTCCGGAGCCAGGTGAGGTAGGTATGGACCTCGGGGAGTGGGGACCGCGGCAGCACAGCGGGACACGGGTGCCCCCACGATCCGAGACATGGATCGCGGGGTCACCCGTGACAACCCCCAGATGGATCTCACTTGAATCGCAACTTATATACCCAGCATCCTTGCCGAGCCTGTTCCAGATGACAGGTCCCCTGCCCACCTCACTACAAGCCACTTCCCCTTTCTCACTACACTCTTTAAAACTTTGGCGTTCCATTAGATTCCAACAAAAGCTACAATCAAACCCCTCTCCTTTACTACCATTGTTTAATAACCCCACCTTTCCCCCAGGGATGAAACGTGGGGTTTCAGGTGGTGGGAGGCAAAAGGCATATCCCACATTAGACACCTGATGTCTGGGGGCAAAATTCTAACTAGCAATGAAATTGCTACTAAATTTGAAGTCCCCCCTTCCGAACACTTTTGGCTCATTCAATTATTACACTTTGTACGATCCATACCCTGAAGCACTGTCACAGACTCCCGAACAGCATTCAAGAGAATTTGCCTGAATAACCCGTTTGGTCAAGGGACAATTTCCCTCCTATGCTCAATCTTTAATGCCTCTCCCCAAGACATCAAGTCGCGATTTATGGATCAGTGGGAATCAGATTTAGGCTGTGTCCTTGGCGAGATGAGGACATTGTTGCTCCACTGTAGCAAAGGGCAGCCAGCGGGTATAATTGAAAGAGACCTCTCTTAGGTTACTACACAGAGTGATTATTACATTCCCGACGTCTGATCCCCACCTACCCACTACTTGCTTCAGAGGCTGTAATGCCCCCTAGTGGCTGCTCTGTGGAACAACATTAAGACCCTTTTCCGCTTTGTATGAGGTAATGTAACCAGCAAGGGTCAAAAATAAAGCACATCCATTGACTCAGTTTATTGGCAACTAGAATTTATATAGCAGCAAAATGGAAAACGGAGTAAACCTATTGATGTTGTTCGAGAGGATAGAGGTAACCAGGACAGACACACTACCTTTACTTGGAACCCATGGATCACTGCAAAGGGTTCACATACCCTTGAGGGGACTCTGATTTGGTCCCCTCGAGGACATTGATAGATTATACATGGCTCATCGATATGTATGCTTGTTACCACTCTCACCTTTAGCGACCACCTATACTGATCTTGTACTAACTCCATCATCAAGTTAATCCAACCCTTTGCCCTCCCCCTCCCTTTTTCCCCATTCATTTGTTCAGTTTGTTTATTACAGTTGCTGATTATGCATCACTCTGAAACCACTTCTATGAGATACCTCTGTGAGGGGCATATGTTATGCCATGACCTATTGTAAGGCACAGTTATGATTTTAATTCAATCAAATCTTGTTCAAACTAAAGAGATATGGCAAGCTTGGCAAAATAGAAGGGTGCTAGGTTGAGTTTTCATCTTTCTTTTTTTTGTGTTTGTTTAGTTTTTCTCTCCGAGTTTTCCACGAGGTGGGGGGTAGGGAAATGAAATGCTTGATAATGATATATTGATGCATATTGGCTTATTTGTATTCAGAGTTTGGCTAATTTAATATGTATTATTTATTGTATTGCCTATGTATTTTTCTATTGATATTCTGTATTCATATTTTGTATTGAAAATAAAATAGATAAATATTGTTGTAGGAGAGGGCTCTGCATCAGCCCCATCCTAAGGTGCTGAGACCCTTAGGCCCCTTTCACACTTGCGTTTTTCATGCGCGTTTTCTGTGCGTGCGTTTGACGCGCAGAACTTGCATTGCACTCTGACCCATTGTAACCAATGGGTCTTTTCAGACTTGCATTTTTTTTCAAGCACACACGCATTGCACTCTGAGACACTTGCAAGTGCAATGCGTTTTTTCTCGCATCAATTGCCATAGAAAAGATAGACCTCAGTCCTGAGTCCATTTCACGCGCATTTTCTGTGCGTGAAAAACGCATTGAAATTGCATTGAAAACGCGAGTGAAAAACTGAGACACTGAACAAACTCTGACTGAAAACTGATTGCACTCTGATGCAAAATGTGCGTTTTTCACTGACCAAACTCTGATCTCTCCCTGATCAGACTCTGACGTGATCTGCAACGCAAGTGTGGAAGGGGCCTTAATATGGCCCTTAATATGGTATCAATAACGATGAGCAGGACTGTTCCCGTCTTCCAGAAGCTGGTAGTCGGAAAACGCTGTAGTCTACTGCATGTGGTTAAACAAAATGAAACCTGTAAGAAATGATTTTGGGGACTGCCATCTTCCTAGGCTCTAATACCAGCATTTAGTGATAGAAAAAAAACAAAATAAACAAACAGGGGAAACAGCACACTCGAGGACGAAATGCAGAGGATGCAAGCAGCTTGTTGGTCCTAGTCAATATGCTCAAATAAAGGTAGATAGAAACCAGAGCACAACACAAGAATAAGGTGAAGCTCAACACAGTGGGGCAGATTTATCAAACTTACTGTAAAGTAAGAGAGTGCAGAGTTAGACTAGACTATCTTATAATGCACAAGATTCATGGAAGAGTCCGATTCTGGATGATAAATCTGGCGTAGACTGTCTAGTCGTACTTTGCACCTCCTTTTAGTTCACATATTTTACGCCAGGGCATGCAGACAAAATCCTATCAAATAAGCATTATTTTTGGCGCACAGACTGTTGGGTTCTAAGCCGCGCCCCTCTTACTCCTTTTGCCATACAAGCCATAAAAATGCCTGAAAACTGAATAAGACCCATAATATATATGGTGCAGTTTTTATGTGCAAATTATGACAGAAATCTGTTGTAAACAGATAATAAATCTGCCCCAGGGTATTTAATCACTGATACAACATTTCAGCTGCCATGCAGTCTTTTTTTTTTTTCAATAAAAGTTTATTGCACAACATAAACGTTAACATGTACAGTCATACATTGTCTACATTATATTTTGTGCGTCTGTGGATCATCAAAACAGAGCAATATCAGATCAATAAGACTTGAGACATGTGTAGTTACGATGACTGCAAGCAAAGGGTCCACAAGGACAACCAATCTAAACTCTAACTCTTACTAACACAGGAACTAAGAAAGTAAATGACTTGTCCTAGTTCTAAGTCAGACAAACAATGAAGCATAGACCAAATACACGCAGAAGACACAGAAGGTGTAAGGACACTGGAGGGTATAGGAAGAACAGATAACATCCTATTGGTCAGAGATAAGAATAGGGAGTGGTCACCTGGAAGTAAGAGCCTATCAGAGTCTGCTGGCTATCCAGGCTACAAACTGTTGGGAGCTCGGAAGTCTATCCATGGTGACCAAATTCTAGTATATCTTGAAATCAAGGTCTACCATGTGATCCATGGCTCTCATCTCCTCCATTCGCATATGATTAAGGGCTTCTCGCCCACTGGGCCTTACCAAAGATTTCCATAGTCTGTGAATAATCTGACACTGAGAGGCAGTGCCTCAAGAAGCCCTTCTTAATGGAGGGCATGGAGCTGGGTAGCATAGATAGCAAAGCAATCTTCGGCTTCATGGGAATGGAGTCTAACCATAATCCGTTACGTAGGGTGAACACAGTGTCCCACAAATCCCTCACCCCATGGCACTCCCCCATGTAGCATGGACCCCACAGCCTCATTGCACCGCCAACACCTTTAAATGGAACTGACCCCCACGGATCTACCGATTAAGGTAGATCTGGTGGTAGGTGGATTTATAGGACGTGATATAGATATAGGTAGATCCGTGGTGGTAGGTTCCCATTAAAAGACCAGTCTGCTCAGAGGTTTCACTTTACTTTACAGCAGCCTTAGGCTGCAGTCACAAGTTCCACTAGTGGCGCGTTCATAACGCGACCCTAGTGCATAGGGGGCAGGCCTTGGCCCTATCGCAAATGCGTTTCCCAGGAAACGTACATGCGATCGGGCCAAGGTCCACCCCCTGTGCACTAGCGTCGCGTTATGAACGCGGTCTTATGCCTATGGCAGGAATGGTCTGGACCTAAGTCAACTGGGATCATTTATCAACCGGTCCGCCAGGGAAGATTATCTTTTTACCAATACTAAGCAGAGGAAAGAAAATTCTTAAATTAACTCTGGTATAATAATCAGTGAAATTTTTAAAACAAATTATTCTCATGTAGTAGCAATTGTTGAACCATTTACATTTTTTGAAATAGGATCCCGAAGTGGCTACTATTTTAGATCGAGGGTGCAAATTTGCAGCTAAAAAGCCAAAACACTTGGTAATATATTGGCACCCAATTTATTATGAGGATGTTGGAGGAGCAAGGAGCACCGAGGATAGCAGTGAGCAGAAGCAAGTTGTAATTTAAAATTTTCCTCCTTGGAACTTGGCTGAGGGATCTGGTAGGGGTTGAGGTAAAGTTTCACATACAGTCATGGCCAAAAGTTTTGAGAATGACACAAATATTATATTTTCACCTGATCTGTTTCCCTTTGGTTTTTATGTGTTTGTCAGATGTTTATATCACATACAGAAATACAAGTGCAATCATATTATGAGTAACAAAAGCTTTTATTGACAGTTAGAATAAGTTAATGCAGCAAGTCAATATTTGCAGTGTTGACCCTTCTTCTTGAGGACCTCTGCAATTCTCCCTGGCAGCTCTCAATGAACTTCTGGACCAAATCCTGACTGATAGCAGTCCATTCTTGCACAATCAATGCTTGCATTTTGTCACAATTCGTTGGTTTTTGTTTGTCCACCCGTCTCTTGATGATTGACCACAAGTTCTCAATGGGATTAAGATCTGGGGAGTTTCCAGGCCAAGGACCCAAAATCTCTATGTTTTGTTCCAATCCATTTAGTTATCACCTTTGCTTTATGGCAAGGTGCTCCATCATGCTGGAAAAGGCATTGTTGATCACCAAACTGCTCTTGGACGGTTGGGAGAAGTTGCTCTTGGAGGACATTCTGGTACCATTCTTTATTCATGGATATGATTTAAGGCAAGACTGTGAGAGCTGATTCCCTTGGCTGAGAAGCAGCCCCACACATGAATGGTTGCAGGATGCTTTACAGTTGGCATGAGACAAGACTGGTGGTATCGCTCCCCTTGTCTTCTCCGAAGCTATTCCAAGCTATTTTCCAGATGTTCCAAACAATCGGAAAGGGGATTCATCAGAGAAAATGACTTTACCCCAGTCCTCAGCAGTCCACTCCCTGTACCTTTTACAGAATATCAGTTTTTTTCTGGAGGGAAGTGGCTTCTTTACTGCCCTCCTTGACACCAGGCCTTGCTCCAAGAGTCTCTGCCTCACAGTGTGTCCAGATACATTCACACCCGCCTGCTGCCATTCCTGAGCAAGCTCTGCACTGCTGGTAGCCCCATCCTGAAGCTGAAACACTTTTAAGAGATGGTCCTGGTGCTTGCTGGTCCTTCTTGGGCGCCATGGAGCCTTTCTGGCAACAATGTAACCTGTCTCCTTGAGGATGCGATAGATTGTTGACTGCAATCTTTCTAACTGCGATACTTGTTACGCCAGTTTTGTGCAGTGCAATGATGACTGCACGTGTTTCTTTAGAGATAACCTTGGTTAACAGTAGGGAAACAATGATGCCAAGCACCAACCTCCTTTTAAAGTGCCCAGTTGTGTGATTCTTACTTAATCATGACAGATTGATCTGCAGACCTGTCCTCATCAACACCCACACCTGTGTTAATGGAGCAATATGTAAAATTCCACCACATTTGGAATCCTTTTTCTAGCGTAACCCTTTCAAGACCAGTTTATTTTTCACTCTCAGATTTGTTAATTTACAAAGCTATATGTTGGCTTGTTTAGTACCTACTACTTTTAATGTAGTAGCACCATTAAATATCCTGTGTGATGTACTGAAAAGCTGGTAATAAAATATTTAAAGGTGGTGGAATCAGTAAAAGACCATATTCTGATGGGCTTTATTCGTACTGCTTTCAATGTGCCGAAGAGATGACAACTCTCTGTAATTCTTTGGATCTGTTACGATCGCAGTGAAACCAAATTCATATAGTTTAGTA
Organism: Engystomops pustulosus; assembly: GCA_019512145.1. Taxonomy (NCBI): domain Eukaryota; kingdom Metazoa; phylum Chordata; class Amphibia; order Anura; family Leptodactylidae; genus Engystomops; species Engystomops pustulosus. Next base: position 216,609,003 of record CM033641.1, on the reverse strand, counting down.
AATGTCTCAATACCTTAAAATACATCTAACACTGGGATAAGTTCTAACTTTCGGGAGGAGCGGGAATAATAAATGGAAATGGAAAACAGAAAAGTACTTAAAATTTTGGATCTGCAGAGCGGAATATTCAGGCAGTGTATCATGTTTAGTCGTGTTTTTCTGTTGGATTTCCGAATTATACCTTAGAGCAGTGGTTCTCAACCTTTCTAATGCTGTGACCTCGCAATACAGTTCCTCAAGTTGCGGTGACCCCAAACCATGCGATTTGCAGTAAAAACGCAATAAAATTGCGGCTCCGATGGCTTTAGGTGACCCCCGGTTTTGGTTGTTCGACCCCCGCTGGGGTCGCGACCCACAAGTTGAGAACCACTGCCTTAGAGACATCATCTTTGTTAAATTTTCCTTCCAATGGGATTTGTGATATAGTGTCTTTACTTTGCGTTTTGTACATTACGTTTTTCTAAGGTCTTTGAGGTGCTTTTTTTTAAAAAAAAAAACAGCGATTGTGTTTTTTTTTTTTTTTTTTTAAAGAGATTTGCGTCCCTGATCGAAGCTTGGAAAAGATGTAATCACATGCACAAACAGCAGCCAAATAAGAAAAGAACCTGAACGCCACATGTGTCAGCGAGCTTATTGTTGAGGGTCATACTGTACATGAGGAGGTCTATCTCCCAGCTTCATGTGAATGTAGCAATGGTCAAGCATCCAGGTCTTGCTCAACTACTGCTACATCACTAATACGGGGAATACAAAAACCCTGTTATGAACGTTTGCCTAGGTAGGCCTCCGTCTGTGGAGAGATGATATATTAAAACACACTTTATTTTATGCAAAACTCAACCCCCACCCCTACAATATAAATATAAAAAAATATGACCACATTTTAAGCCAATGGGCTAAAGCGAGACACAATGAAAACCCCATACAGACTAATTTGAGAAAAACACACACATTCTATTAAATCAAGTCATTTATTGATTTCATATGGATGTCTGAGGAGGCAAAGTGAGGGCTGGCTCCTCAAATCTCCTGCACCCTACAAAATTCATTTTCTGCTCCTCAGTGTCAGGTCCCGCATGTACACACAAACAGAAAGTGCCCAATCCCTCCCTCATACACAGTTTGCACAGGTCTAACTCTGCTTTGCAAAGATTTGTTTATGTCCTGTGCAACAGGTTAATGTTATGTTACCGCATCGTCTCCACTTGATCGCATCCCCGTTACAGTGACCTATGGGAGTGATGCACATCAGGGCTGGGTGAATAGTGGACAACCCCAAAATGGGAAAGAGACCTTGTCACCCAGATCCCAAGTGCTTTATTGCACTTTAAGACTGTTCATTATGATCCAGAACCTGTTCTGCGCTAGTGTGGTGCAAGGCCCCTTCCAGCAATAGTTAATATTAAATTAAAAAAAAAATATAGATAATAATTTGTCCTTTGTGATCCAGCGTGAATCCTGCCGCGGAGGATCCTGGGACTAGAAGCTGGAAAGAGTATGGAGTCCTGAAAAGGCAGGGGGGAGAACAAAAAAAAAAAAAAAAAAAACAGGCTAAGGAAGAGAAAATGGTACAAAGTCTCTAAGGAGGGGTTTTGGCCCTGCATCTCTGAGTTGTTCATGGTTCCCACAATGGAAAGGGTCCTATCAGGGTCTGTCCAAATCATCGTCACTAGAAGAAGAATTTGCTGGCATCATGGGGTCATCAAGCAAAGACAAGTGTTGCTGTGGGGGTTCATAGCCTGGTAAATCATCACCAAATGTAGGTCCTTGAATTCTGCTTGCAGAAGCTGCATGCAGAGAATGGAAACGGGGTAATCCCATTCCTCCAAGTCCAGACTGGTGCAGCATTCCTCCCCCTGTTCCTCCATACATTGCTCGCAGGGGATTAGCAGTGGGCTCTGGCCTAGGGTCCCTAGAAAAGGAATGAGAAGAGTCCCCAGCTGTGTGCATGACAGACGGAATAATGATCTTGGAAGGAGGACGTTTCTTCCTCTTTTTAGCAGATGTGGGAAGGTGTTGAGTGTCAAACGTAGAATCTGGAAGAATAGACTGAAAAGAGACATGGGGCATGAGAATTGGCATTCAAAATTCTTGTTTAAACATAAAAATGTGAAAGAGAACCAGTATTTATTAAATTGTATAAGAAAGAAAAGCCCTAAAAAACAAAACCAAAGATTTAACAGAACAATCATAGTAACCATGACAGTATATGGGGGTGAGGTGGGGTTATTCATTCAGGCTAGCAGACTCAAATTCAGAAAAGCATCCAAGTCTGCCATATAGAGCAATATGGTAGTAGTTCAACTAGTTCCTCCATACGTAAAATAAAGTTGACGTCTTAAATCCATTCTACTATCAGAGGGGGGGGGGGGCATATTGAGATTGGTGTAGCAAGCCCTTCATGGAAGAGTCTGGGGATGTGAGAGTGAAAGAGAGAGACCCCAGGTGCAGATGGGGCACCATATCACCAGCCCAAACCACGTTATATATGTGGAAGAGCACCTCCTTCCCAGTAAGGGGTAATGGTTGGGCATGTCCACCAGATAAGTAGCATGGAAGTGTAGCTCTGATAATGGATCCAAAAAGCTGCAGGGACCCAATTTGCATTTTTAAAAGTTGCAGGATTTGAACTCAGGACCGTTGGCACCAGTGACAGCAAAGACTCCCTGTCCTTTAGAAGTGTACTTTAGGGGCTGGCAGACTTGCTCATAATAGCAAAGCCTTCTCCCTTCCCTATCACTTCTGATGCAAATCACAGATGAGGCTTGGTTTTGCCATCACAGTGAGGTACAGCATTTAACCCAATAACATGCATCACAGCAGAAAAATACAAGTGGAAGCCAAGAGCCATCCTATTTAACTTCAATCTTTACTAATGGCTTTAGTTAATGCAGAGCTCCGATTCCCTACAGTCATTTGTATTGTATGAGGTGTTGCAATAGCACTTTGTAACCCAATTCAAGCGCAGGAGGGAGGAGCTTGGCCCAGCTGCATTAATGTTTACACTGAAATGCTTGCAATAATCAAGTGCGTTGCATGTTGGAAATGCAAAATACATGCCACTTGCTCCAGGTGGCAAGCATTTCAGCATATAAACATATGCGATAGGGAGCCACACATGAATTGTGTTTCTAAGCACAATTCAAACACTCCCTGTGAACCCGGCCTGTGACTAGAAGCACCGTTGGCTTAGGTACCTTACCTTTTTACCATTGTGATGGTGGGATTGATGCATAGTTCCCCCGTGTCCAAGTGCTGTTGAGGAAGATTTTGATTTCTTGCTCTTTTTTTTACGTTTCCTCCGGTCTTCCATATACTGTGTGCGCACAAGAAAATATAAAGTATCCAAGGTGAATCCTTTACCGTATCATTACCATAACAGGTTTTAAAGAGGCTTAAAGCTACAGTGATATAATTGGTTTGTGTGTCATTTTTCCATTAAAAAAATTACTCCAATCATATCAGAACTCCAGGCCCATCTGGTATAACTTCTCATATATAAAGAGAATTGCAAAACTGTTTTGGAATCATTTGGCCTGTCCGTCATCTTTTACAGTTAAATGCATATATATTACCAAAAAAAGGGTAAGTTTCTGACACATGGTTGTAGTTTTCACTAGACACAGGTTAGATTCTTTATAATTTGCATAATACGAATTCTAAAAAGGGTCTTACTGCTAAAAAGCGGGGATCCACAATGTAGTCAGGATGCCTATGAAGCCATTCATGTAACTGACAGCGTTTAGGGGCTTCCTCCCCAAGGAGCACCGTGCCATCCCTCTGATTAACTACTGGAATTCGAGCATCCATGTCTAGATCCATCTGAAAGAAAGAAAAAAAAAGGCAGGTGATTAGACATTTTACAGCTCTCTACAAGTTATATAACAGTTTTACAGAAGTCTGGAGGGTTAATGCAAGTAGCTGGACCAGAACACATCACACAGGCTGATTACCATCTAACAGGACCCAATACAAGCCATAAAGAAAGTGACCTCCATTGATGCAAAGTCATCCTTGCCTTCATTATGAAGGCTTCTTTTAATAGAATGAACATAGGAAGCAGCAGGCAAATGTCAACCTATTGTAGCCACTGATCTAATCTTGATCCTATTAGTAAGGTGCATGATAGACCAACTTAAGCGTTGACAGGAAGGTAGTTTCTCTTCTCATTCCTATGACAGCCTTGACGAAAAAACTCATTGGAATTAATGGAAAAACTGACTTCATGTCTAAACGTGATATGCCAAGTCTTATTGCAGGTCGCTTGATACAGCTGTGGACCAGAAGTTGACATAAATACAGGCACCAGTAAGAAGAATAAATACAATTTACTTTATATGGCTTTTCAATGGGAACCTACAGGGGTGTCCAAGAGGAAGAGGGGAGCTTTCCTTGCTCCACTAATAGAAAATATTTGAAGGTATATAATCTACAAGCGTGCCGCACCTCCAGTATCCAAATGAGACATTAAAGTAACAGGTTTTTTTTTTACAGCTTTCGGTTCACACTGTTTGTCTGCATTTGTGGTCAGGATTTTACATAAACAGGGTAGAACGGAGCAACACAGCTCCCATAGAAATTATTTAGAAACAGTCAGTTCTACACGGTACATGTAAAAAAGTAGATTATAAGGGAGGATGAGGAGCCATATAAAGCAGCATACCAAATACATTTTAGAGAAAGGCTCCAGCATCGATCTATAAAACTAGTGCAAATGAACAGTGGAGCAGTTATCCAAGGCAAGTAAATCCCAACTTATATTATACACTACTTATACATCCCGGCAAAATGTTTTCCTAAAGTAGGTATCCAACCGAGGACACTTTTTTCATTGGAAACTTTATTTTATACAAGTAAATAATGGATTAGAAGATCCGCCATTCTAGCTGCAGTTTCAGAACAGTAAAAGAATTCCCAATCTCTGTGTCAGTGTGTGACTATGCCATAAGGTGGTTGGCTCTAGGACTTCATCAAGTCATCCAACTCCATTAGAGATTATGCAGAAATAGATAGTAGTGCTGAGCCAGCTCACAATTCTAACAGCCACAAAACATCACTAACAATGCGGGGAAGCCCTTCTCTCTTACCATAACACATTTGTGTGCTACATAATTCTTACTATTAGCGAAACCAATTACCTGTGCCAGTTTCTTTTTACTTTTTTTCTTATGAACATGCTGTACAGATTCCACTGCTCCATTATCTAGAAGCTTGTGTTTCTGAAACTTTATTTTCAGCCCTTCTTCCTAGATATTTAAACAAAACATATAAAGAATGATGCACATCACTATGGTCGGCAACATGGTTTCAGAATTCGTAAGTTAACCAAGCGTTAGGAAAGTTATTGCAACAAGCGATTGCGGTGCTTACACTTTTTATTTGTACTGTAAATTCCTTTGGATCGGGAATAGGCCGGATCTGTGTAAAAGAGGCCGGACTCCGCTCCTCTGGTGTTGGAGAGAGGCTGTCAGGACTATCACTTGGTGGATCTGTTATTCTTCGAGGTGAAGCCCATTTTCCAGTCAGCACCGCATTACATATTTGTTCAATTCTACAGATTAGAACCCGGTCCTATAAATAACACTGTGTTAGTCCCATGTACTATAAATCTAGGCCTTTGGGGAGCTGCAGTGAGTGAAGTACCGCTCTTACCTTTGGCCAGTCTGCACTGTGTGGATTCTCCAGAACCGTCTGAGCACTGTCCTCAGTGTTGAGGTCAGCAGGGGAGGCAGTGAGCGACAAGCGACTTTCTTCATCAAATAAACGTGAATGTGACAGACCTGCTAAAGAAACACAAAAAGGAGCCAAATCAACAAAAGAAACAACTTCTCTATGTCCCACTTTATGTAAAGTAGACTGTATAAAATGTCATAGACAAATGGATCTCTTGTATACACTCACCATTTAATTTGGACAATCTGTTTTCATTGCCCTCATCTGAAGAATTGTCTGAACTTGACGATGAAGATGATGAGGAACAAGAGGATCTGCGGGGAGCTGGAGAAGAGCTGACAGATGATGAAAGTGAAAGCAGATGTGGCTGTTGAAGTTCTGATGTAGGCAGTGAAGGAACAACAGAATTGGGAGTGGATGGGCGGGAGTGATTACCCACACCTCGAGACTGGAGGTAGCCAAGACGGCAACTTAAGAATGAAAATGAGGGGTCTGGCATCAATGTCAGATCAGTGCGGCTCAGACCATAGCGTGCTGCTCCTTCAAGAAGTTCCTTATCATGTCGACCACTCTCCCACCACTCTGGTAGTTCTGGGTCAGGCCGGCAAAGAGATAAACGTGCAGGAAGCAAAGGGTGGCACAGGACCTGTTCACGCACTCTACGCAGAAGGTCTAGGCGAAACAAGGCTCGGGAGGCACGCTCTTCTGATATAGGCTCAATGAAGAGAGATGGGTCTGGTGGCTCTAAAACAGAAGATTTACATGTACAATGATTTGAAGGATTATCATTTCACATAAAACAGCAATTCTACCTGCTAGTTTTCATACACGTGCCAGTTTAACTTACCATCTCCTGCAGCTGGTGGCAAACGACATACTTGTCGGCACATGGCCACAAAACCATGAAAATATTTAAGAAGGGATTCATCTGTTTTCTTATCCAACCGTGCCAAACTCCGAAATCTTTGCCATTCATAAAGTTGTGTGTCAGGGTCATATTCAACCCCAAAACTGGAGAGCACACGGAAAAAGTCGCAGGCCTCACGACGTGTCCACCTGTCATGACAGAAATGATAATAGAAGGGGAGGAATATTTGCCGTCCATACACATCCACATAGGATATATGTCCTTATTTCATGTAACAATATGCTCACCTTTGTTGCTTTTCCCGCCGTGCAATTTCCTTCAGTTTAAACGCTGCCTCACAACGTTTCCTCCGTTTGTCGCCTCTTTCTGCAGCTTCCATCTTCAGTTGTTCACGTTTGTAGCTACGCTGGTATGCAGTAATAAGGCGACGGAGACGTGCTGTCAGAGCAGAACCCGGTGGCCATAACATGCCACTGGGCATAGGGGTTGCTAAAGATGAAAAGAATAAATTCTAGATTAACTGGTTTTATTAACAGTAGTAAAGTTCCAACATGTACCCCTGGAGGCAAGTATTAAAGTTATTTTTAGGACTCTGTTGCCCCAGATTGGTTACCCAACAGCTACCGCATCATAATAAATAACGCGAAGCCCAGAAGCCAAATTTAGACAGAAGGCTGTGCTACATCAGCTGGTGGGTGGTCATTTGTAACGAGAAATACTAGGCAATAAGAGCCACAATTCTAGTGTAACCTGTGTCAAAAAAACTAACCCGCCTTGAACCACTTTTCCAGAACGTGGAACCATTTTTCTAAGGTCCCTTGCACAAGAACATTTTTCTCACACGCGTGTTGCCCGAGTCCACATTAAACAGTACTCAGTCTATTGTGCTGTGCAATTTTCAAATGCTTTTCATGGTTCATTGACGTATGTGTGTGCGCGCGCGCATGTGTGGTTAGTGTTTCATGCATGTCTTTGAAGAAAGTTTCACAGAGCTATACAAATTGGAGGTGAAAATAGTTTTAACTCTGACAGTATGAGGACAAAACAGATAGCCGGCTAGCACTCAGTTTCAAATCGGATCAAATATGTATTGTACAATTTAACACCTGTTTTTGAGTAAACTAGTGGGCCGTCCTTACATGCACCATCAACTTTACACTTATTAGCTTAGTTTAACAAACCTTTATTAAGTGTTCTTAAATCTTTTAGTTAAAGCACAGCTTCCTGTCTACTGTCTGGGCATCAACATCATCTCAAAGTGAATATTGAAGTTGAACTTACCTTCTTCTCCATCAACTACGGAAATTTCTTCATCCATCATTAAAGGGTCCATCTATAGAAACACAACAACATATCAACAGAATGGGTGGTGGAGATATTTAGAAACTAGCATGAAATTGAAAGAAAGAGAAGGAGTGATTAAGCCTACCTCATCTTCGGGATCTTTCTGGCCATGTAGTGGTTTGTATTCTGGATCTTCAATGTCTCTATCAAAGTCTCCACTGCAGGATGTAGAAGAGTTATAAGACACATGCAGAAGAGATAACCCCTTAAGAACCTGCATAGTGGGTGTATTTATAGCTGCCATCAGAGCTCACAAGTTGAGAAGGGAATTTAACTCACTCGCCCCCAGCACAAGTCCTAAAAGGCCCTGGCTGTTGCATCAGTATTAGCATGGCAATTCATCACTGACAGCAAAAATCTGTTGTAATGGTCAATAAAACCTTCATAGAATACAGATTATATATAAACAATTCTCACCTCTCAGGCAACTCAGCAAAGTCTTGTGCATGATGCTCAGCTGCTATTGCCTGCTCATCTGGTCCTCCCACCTTTTCCAAGAAACAAAGCAGAGGATCAGCCCGCATGGTGTTGTATTTTTCATAACCTGTACAGAAAGTAAAGCGGTCAATAGAATTTTTCCACAGCAGTTAAAGAACTTTACTATTTAATAGAGATTCCTACTCAAACTCACCATGTTTGAAAACACCAATAAGAAGAGATTTGTCCGCCTCTCTGTCCCACCAGAGTGAGGGAACATCTGCTTGATCAACCTGAGGAACCCATATATCGATTTCTCTGTTAAAAAAAAATGGTTTCCATGTTTAGATTGTATGGTGCAAAGTTTAAAATGCAAAATAATGCAATAAAGAAATATACATAATAGACAACAAGTGAATCACAAGAAATTCATACAAATCAACCAGAAGAACTCTCACCTAGCATCTACTGGTGACAGCACCCTGGAGGCTTGGCTCCCAATAACCTCCTGTCTCAGGTAATACAACATTCGTACACGCAGTAGTACCCTATGGATAAAAATAAAAGGAACATTAGGGTTTTTACCAAGATCTGCAGCTTTATTAAATTTATCCTAAACAACTACCAACTACAAGATCTTACTCAGCCCCTATGTATACTCACTTATTGCACTGGTGTTTTAGATGCTTCTTATAACCTTCATCTTGAAACAAGGTGTCCGGGTTGTACTTCCTGATCCAGTCTGCTTTATGTATGTCAAAGCTGCTCTGGGACTTGATCTTTTTTCCCTTACGTCCCCGGGGGACAGGAATGGACAGACCTGAGAACATAGTTGTCAGCAATATAAATATCTTCATCAATTGCAGAATTATCAATACACATACACATCGCAATAACGCCTCTACAAGCGTCTATGACGCATGCAGAGGCTCATTTACTCTCCAAAAAATTGTGTAATTGTGTAAGCGCTGTCTGGCTGTCTCGGCAGTAGTGATGTGCAGCTGCCGCCTGCTGTTGTGTGAGAGACAGAGCGGACAGCGGAGCTCAGACACAGCAGTCACGTGCCTTGCACACTGCGGAGATGTATCTGCTCCTCCCCCGCAGAAGAGGAGCTCAGGCCACGCCCCCCTCAGCACGGAGCAGTCACTGTCTTCTCCCAGCTGCTCTGTGTCTGTGTGATATTGCATATAGGGAGCAGCAGGGGAATCACATTACACTGAGGGCAAGGCACAGGCCGGAGGACAGGACATGTGACCACTACTGGGGTCTCTGCTCCACCTCCCCACTTGACCAGTCTCTCTAGTTCTAATATATACAGCCGCACATGCGCACTAGCAGACTAAGCAGAGTGAGAAAGAAGGAGAGTGGACGAGCGTTTGATTCCAAAGGTGTATGTTGTCATCTGTGGTGGTCCTGTGCCTGCTGTGGTGTTCTCACAGGTTTGTGTGACTGACCTATTCCCCAATTAATGAATAGTGGTTACCTGAGTCTGACACAAAATGTATTCAATAAAGTACAAAATAGTTATGATTGAGGTTCTATGCATGGACGGACTGCATGGGACACAGGAGGGGACAGCGCTTGTACAACGGCCACAAGAGCTTACAATCTATGAGGAGGGCACAGGAGGTGACAGCGCTTGTACAATGGCCACAAGAGCTTACAAACTATGAGGAGGGAGGGGGGCACAGGAGGTGACAGCGCTTGTACAATGGCCACAAGAGCTTACAATCTATGAGGAGGGGACACAGGAGGGGACAGTGCTTGTACAATGGTCACAAGAGCTTACAAACTATGAGGAGGGGACACAGGAGGGGACAGTGCTTGTACAATGGTCACAAGAGCTTACAAACTATGAGGAGGGAGGGGACACAGGAGGGGACAGTGCTTGTACAATGGTCACAAGAGCTTACAATCTATGAGGAGGGAGGGGTGCACAGGAGGTGACCGTGCTTGTATAATGGCCACAAGAGCTTACAATCTATGAGGAGGGGGACACAGGAGGGGACAGTCCTTGTACAATGGTTACAAAAGCTTACAATCTATGAGGAGGGAGGGGTGCACAGGAGGTGACCGTGCTTGTATAATGGCCACAAGAGCTTACAATCTATGAGGAGGGGGTACACAGGAGGGGACAGTGCTTGTACAATGGTCACAGGAGCTTACAATCTATGAGGAGGTCTTAATGGCACTGCCTTCAGGCAGCCCTGGGGTCCCGATAGGAGCCCAGGGCTGCCATAGCAACAATCTGTGCCCCCCCCCAAAAAAAAAACCGGCACGGGGAAGCAGATTGTGGGATAAAGACCTCCGTAAATTCTGCTGCATTTAACGGGTTAAACACCCGTGATTGGAGCCCACTCCGACTGTGGGCGTTACCCGGGTATGTCAGCGGTAGATTACCGCTGACCTCCTGCAACTCCTAATGCAGGTTGGGCTCCAATGCAGAGCCGGACTGGCATCGGCTCAGCGCCGTACGAGTACAGCTCTGAGCGCCAATAGCAGGAGCCTGCGTCTGTACTTGTACGGCGCATAGCGCTAGGGGGCAAATTTAGGCCACTAAACCACTAGTCCATAATGAGATTGGGTTGGTTTAGTGGCCCAATTCACCCTGAACGAGTTATTTTAATGTGTTTTTTATATTTTGTGGAAATGTAATGATGTATCTATATATGGAGGAAACACAGATTTTAAATGTGGTGAATGCAACACCTCCGGAGGACTACCACATCCACTAGATAAAATGTTATTCAACCGAAGTTATTGCCTAAAATTGTGTTTCCAAATTAAAGGGAAATGCATATCAATGCATCATTAGTCTCTAATGTGCTCTCTAAAATGCTCTCATACTCTTTAACATGTGTTTTCACTGGAAAGTATACAGTGATGGCCAAAAGTACTGGCACCCCTGCAATTCTGTCAGATAATACCAAATACCAAAAAAATGATTGCAATCAGAAATTCTTTGGTATTATTATCTTCATTTAATTTGTCTTCAATGGAAAATTCAATGGAGAATTGTCAAAAAGCCAAATTGTATTTTAACCCCTTCCCGACATTTGACGTAATAGTACTGCATGGTGGGAGGTGCGTTCCCGCAAAATGCAGTATTATTACGTCAAGCTTCTGGCGCCGGCTCCTGAACGGAGCCGGCGCCAGAAGCTGCGGGTGTTGGCTAGCAGGTTTATTTTATATAATGGAAGAAAAATAACATGGATGACAATGATTATGGCCTAAAAAAAAACAAGTATCTAGAGTAACTGATGAAGGAAGAAATCACACAGTAACATTTTAGAGAAGTGAAGGCTGTGAGGATTATCTTAGCGTTGCCACCTATTCAGGTTTTTCTTGACATATCAGCAGTTCATCTCTTTGGACTGGTTAGATATGCAACTAGATTATTCAAGCCAATTACCGGAGAAAGGAACTGACCTTGGAGTCTTTGCAGTACATTTCATACTGCTGAATCATCTGTCGGCTAGCCAGGCTGCCATGGTATACAATGGTGTTCATCTGGGTCCAACTTGCAAACTCCCTCTCCCAGTTAGTAATGGTGGACAGTGGAGCAATGACTAGAAA